>JAZHYW010028597.1:600000-777680 GCA_037355805.1 Ixodes ricinus | reverse complement strand
TCTCATGCCAAAAAAAATCATAACTTATATATGAAACATTCATGGACAGAACAAATATGCATGCGAACGTTTGAATTGTATATTAAACCGGGCTCCATATAAACCAACCAAACACGTAATAACAAAATATGACATAATATTGAAAGAACAAGTCCTCGCTGAAGGTTTTATTAATTATTTGCCGAACCTTGTTAGTAGCGTACGTGGCCATATCATTGTCATATAATATAAAGCATAGGAACGAACGTAGCTTTTTATTGTTCCAACAGATCAAGATTACTGTGACGTCATATTTTAAAAACAGCATCTCCTGCGCTATAGACGATTGGCAGATTAAACCAATTAAACACGATTTGGATGTTGTGGCACCTGTATTAACACACGATATTAATGTCTCATTGTGCCGGGGTGTTTTTTCATGAAATATGCAGACCGCAAAAGCCACTGTTTTCAAAGGAGGGAATAAAAACGAGTTCTCTAATTATAAACCTCCAATGTTTTTTAAATGTCCGGAAACTATTATTCGCAGAAGAAAAATAATTTTCGTACACACTTTTATTACTTACAGATGTACAGTACGGCTCTCATAAAGATTAATCAATGGAGTTCGTTTTGCTAGAGCAAAATAAAATTAAATTTGGATACGGTTGACTGAGATAAAAGTTAATTATGGGCTTCTTCGTCGACTTTTCGAAGGCGTCCAACCGTGCTGACCATATTACTTTATTATATAAAAACTTTTGAGTGTTATGGTGATAATGGCGATCATGGTGAGCATGGTGATCACGATATACCGTTATTTCTTTTAATGCGATCCCATTCTTTAGCTACTTCACCCGGTTTTCGCGATACGCTAAGTGGCCTTGAATGTGGAGGCGCCTCCGCATACGTATTACGTCCGTCTACGCACGACGTCCGCACGCGCAGGCGCCGCAATTATGCGGACGTCGTCGTTGAGGTCATCCTTGAGGTCGTCCATGAGATCGTCCTAGAGGTCGTCCTAGGGGTCGTCCTAGAGGTTGTCCTTGAGATCGCCCTAAAGGCCGTCCTAGAGGTCGCTGATAAGCAAGCTGATGAACCCTCGCCGCACATACACGGAGCGGCAGTACGCACACATTCACATTTGCGCCCAAGATACGAAGCAATTATCGGTTTGAGTTGAGCCAGTTGGTACATGGTCAATGATGGCGGTGAAACAGCTTGAACATTAAACGATTATACAGAGACAGGACAAGACACACACACGAAGCTGCAGTGATGGTGGGGAAACAGCTTGGAGATCAAACGATTACACAGAGACAGAAGATTAAACGATTACACAGAGACGAAGCAGTCACTCAATTTCGAAGTAGCGCGTTGCAGTCGAGCTGACGTCAATACTGGCACCGTAAACAATTAATGAAATAAAGTGTTTACTCAAAATTTGCGTCGTCGTATTCACAGTGAGCTGCGTCGTGAGTCTCATGACGAATGCTTTCGCAATTCATAGACAATCAGTGTCGCGAGGAATGGGCACATTTCTCGCAACACTAACCATGAGAGCTGGAATACTGAAAGGTAGCATTTTAGGCACGTTGTTATATTGTTTATATATTTTTGTTAGTATACGTATTAATACATTCAAAATTAATTAGACCTGTTATTAAATGCGATCAATATTACATATAATAATATTTTAATATAGTATATAAAATAATAATCTCCAGTGCTTCATTGACACTTAGGCCCGCTTCAGACGGGGCAACTTTTCCAGCAATTTTGAGGTTGCTGGCGGGTTGTTCCCTAGCTATCCCTAGATCGACACGAATTGCTGAGATCGGGTCCGGCTCGAAACGGACAAGCAACTCGAGCCGTTTGAAGCGGTAGCAGCCAATCAGGGACGCGATCTTTTCACGTGACACCCCCGTGGTGGTGATGATGACAGCTAAAGACTTGGTTCTGGTTTGAAATCGATCGTTTTTGGGAATAAACCTTTTCAGAAAGATGAGTTAGTATCGCCAACGCCATTCAAAGATATAAAAACACGTTTTTAGCTTGTAGCTGGGCGTCTAAATAGTGCAAGAAAATTCAAAGTGAATGATGATGATAGCCAGCGGCGTAGACTTTCCATTTTCCCGTGGGGGGCAGGCTGAGAAGTTCTCCGGGGGGGGGGGGGGTGCTGCGCGTTATTTTTTCGCCAGAACTGGAGATTCAAGCTAACGAAAGCACGCTGGGATTCCATTTCCCATGTATTTTGTCAATAAAGGCAACGTGGGCGTTATTTTGTTTACATGCCACTACTAGACCCTCGTTACATGGCACGTAAGCAGCGTCTCGGTAAGGACCATGGCCCGGGCCCGGGGAGGGGGCTCTGCCCCCCTGGATCTCACCAGGGGGGCACGAGCCCCGATGCCCCCCGAAGTCTACGCCTATGAAGCAAGTCCCAGCAATTCGGTTGCTGCGTGTGAACGCTGACGGCCCGTGTTGCTGGTGTTGCGACGTCAAGTTGCTGGGTGAAATTGCTCCGTCTGAAGCGGGCCTTATAAACTTTGAATACTTTCATCATCTGCCTTAAAGAAATTCCTAATCTAGCAATGCGGCAAGTAGCTCGACTCTACACTCTATTTATGATTACTTCTGACGAGAGGCGATAGTTTCAAGCCATCTGCATCACCTTTATCGTATCACGTGATTCCATTGAGGTGAACCATGGTCGCGTGATGCTTTTCAAGCACGCGATTGGGGACAGGGGTTTGATATCGTTTTGCCGAAAGTAAAATCTGTACTATGATTTGAATATGCGAAACGTCATGCCCAGTGCAACAAAGGCTGATCCTAAAAATTGGGCCAATTAAAGTTGGAATGTTAGGCAGCTCTGTGATCCATTGAGGCTATGCTCTTGCTTTTTTCTTAATTTTTCTCGCTATTGCTCATTTCTTGCCAAACACTCTCCAAAAATGTCGGTCATATTGAAGCAATCTTGGGTTTGGGACTTCTCGATTCGCACCAAATTATGAAAATGTGATCTCTGTTGTCGATAGGTGTTTATTACGATAGAGGGTACTTCGATATTCTTTATTTCCTTCGCCCACTTCCGGTTATATATTTACCACTCTTTTCTAGAATCACGTGCCAACAGAACGCGGCTAAACTAAACATATAAATCAAGGCCCCGTGTATGTCTGTACAGCACTATTTCAAGAGACATGTTCTCACCAAAAGAGGCTTGATGGTGTGACGTAGGAAGCGCGAAGAAAACAATTGGGGGCAGAAATGGCCTCAGTACATTTGTGCGTGAAGGCCCCCTCCCTTATCTTGCAGTAAACAAATTTCAACCTGCTTCCAGTCGTGTGAGAGCTTATATATAAAACACTAGCACACTTGCCTACGTTTCAACATGCTTGTCCCTTGTGCTGAGCCAATGTTCAACATCCATATCATCGAGGTCAAGCGAAGTCACACTTGAAACTGCAATTAATCTATCAAACAGCGCTTGGCTAGTCATATAGTACTATTAGTCTCTTGACTAATAGCACTATTTTCTAATAGTACTACTATTATTCCAGAGACTATTAGTCTCTTGACTAATAGTAGTTCTATCAGTCTTTATTGACTCAGGAGTCCGTTCCTTCCTGAATCAATAGGAGAGTGATACTAAGAATGAAAGCCACCAAAATTGGCTCGGCATTCAAAGTGCTCGCTCAACACACTCAGCTGTGTCATAAAAGAGCTCGTACAGCGTGATGGTGTTAGACTCTGCCACTGATGGCTTCGAATGCCCTGATTTGTTCTCTATTTCTGTTTTTGTCACAACCTTCCCGTAAAAACTCAGAACTATCGCGAAATTACAAAGATTGAATTGGGTGCGTATTCCAACCGTTTCCTAAAGGCTTCACAAGACAGAAAGTGATAAAATGCGACTTTGATACAACAAAACAGTAAGACTAAAAGTACACATTTAAAAACGTGAGACGGAGAGCGGTTTCCCGAAGAATATTCGAGTATTTTGTTCTCTTTTGTAACCCTCAAGATGTCAGTAATGTACAAAAAAAAAACATATATCGCTATGTGTTCAAAATAGTCGCAGTCTCGGTCGCATATCCCCATATCCCAACTCACCTAAATTTTAGAACAGCTCGTTTGCATAGTTTCAGCTTGCTTGATTTAACAAGGTTGATGCTGAACTGACGCGCAAGTTTTATTGGGCGTGCATCAGCAATATATTTTCTTTAAAGGACGACGAACATCCAGAAAGAAAGAAACTCTCCCTCAATTCCTGCTTTCAATTGGAGAAAGAGCGAGACCCTCCTCCTTCCTGCGGGGAGTGACTCGGGGACTCGCTCCTGTGGGGAGAGGAGGAGAAACGAGTACAAGAGGAAAGGGAGAGAAGGAAACTGGGAACCGGTTCTCTTAACGGCAGAAGACGATTCTGTAAGTCGTCCTTTAACGGCGAATTTCCGTCTATATATACGCTTTAAATACCAACAATAATTTAATTTCGAATAGCACTTTTACTTGGCTAATTTCATTCTCATTTCCCCAAACGCACACCCACACCGTTTTGAAATGCTGCTTCGTCTCAAGTCATTCTATTGACTGGGGACAAGTTTAGAGTTGCCCAAAGATAGTGCACTAGGTCTTTTTACGTTCTTTGTCCTTTAAACATATAATTGTCCTGCGTCAGTTCAGTTATCGAATTGACGTAAGTTCCTCTAACTTTATATATACTTAAAGCTCTAAAGCAGGGGTCTCCAAACGTTTTGGTTAGGGTGTCAGTTTGCAAACTGTAGTCTTCCCTGGGGCCGGCCGAAAATTAGATAAAACAATATAAACGTGTAAATACAAAAAAAAAGCCTAAATAAGCATTTAAATAGAACTATAAACTAGAGGGAAAATTCAAAAAGAAACGTAAGGTGGACAAATATATATACTTATTTCTAAGTGCAATATTTGACTATTTATTGCATTAAAAAATAATTGTGACCCCGAGAACTCACCAGACATAAATCAAAGCGTTTAGGAATTTCGGAATATTCACACAGGGCAGCAAACTAACGAAATCGGTAGATCAGATAAGATCACAATATAGGCGATATACATGAGAAGGCAAAGGAATTTTTTCATAGCTACGCATACATAAACCAGGGAACTACCTATAGTAATTCTGGTGATGACAATGTACAAAAAATATTATGCTGAGAGAACCGGCGTCTTGATGCATGATTCTAGGCATGCGCTAATGCTGGATTTCGAGTTCACTAATAACACACAAATAACACTCATGGGCGTTTTTTGTCTCTTCTTTGTTCCTGTTTTTTTCTCTCGATATTTAATACTCTTTAAATCATGAACCAACGAACTCAATTCACGCTTTTAATTCATAACTCTTCTCAGACATTCATCGGAGGCGTAATCTTACATAGAATCAAGCATCCTGAACCCGATCAGTGGAATCAATGACATTGGAGGACAGTGCCAAGAGAGTTAGGTCAGTTAGTCGGTCACCATCGATTGTCACCATGTCTTTAATCTATTCGGGTCAGAGCTAGATGACAGTGTTCTAAACTACGCTGGCGGTCGTTATTGGTTGATTCTTGCTAAATAAGCAAGAGAAAATTGCGTTCCCCGTGGCAAGAACCTTTTACTTGAGAACACTGAAATTTTTCTCATTCGACGGAGCATAAAGGTGTCGGGAAAAAAGTAAACGGAAAGCGCCGGATAATTACGTTAAAGAAAACTCGGACCCTGACGTGCTTGGGCTCAATGTTTATCGATTGTAAGCATTGTCCAGTGACGGTAAGCGTGGAGCTTACGTGTATAAAAGCTGTAAATTAAGTTAGAACTCCATATAGCTTATTATTAATTATTTTATATGTGTGTGTGCGCGCGTGTGCATGTGTGTGTGTCTTTCTATCAGCAGTTTTTTTTTTTCGTTGATAATCACCACTTCTAGCTTCTGTACAAAACAAATCGTCGAAATACGAAAAAAAATAAACACCGAAAAAGGACGGCGGATTTTAGTTACAAATAAACACCGAAAATCCCGTGGCCGGGTTATAGGCTAGATCAAACCGCTCTCTTCGCGTTTCCAAGTGCCAGTCCTATAGCTTACGTGAAGATGATCAATCCCGCTGAAAACGTACCGATGGAGAAATCCCAACGGAAAGGTGGACGCATGCACAGCTTGAAACAATACATTTCTAAAGTGACAGCGCAGCTCTCCGATCGTTGATTTGGCCTCGACGTGAGCTGCCTCTCTAACGAGCGAAGCGTATGGCAATCTCTACGGCTTCAAGGAACTAATTAATTGACTGACTGGCTTCTGGTATCACGGAAATGCAGAGGGAGCGCTAGCCCAGGAGCGGCTCGTTAGAAGACATAAATTTCGTTTTAGATTGATTTTTTTTGCAGTCTAGTTTCCTGCACCCACTTGAATAACTTTGTAAGTGCATGCGTTTGAATACTGAACAATGGAAAACGAAAAATATAGCGTCTTGCACTTCACCTTTGAAGGGACAAAACATGGTCCTCGATTGTTGATTTGACTGACGCTTCCAAAGGCGAACCTTACACGGCTGAACAAATATAGCATTTATTTGAGAGCATCGGGCGTCTTACAAGCTCGAATAAATTTAAGTTAACGTAAAACCAAATAATTGTACAAAAAAGTACGGTTACCACTGATCCACTGATTTACTAAGCGCTTAAGGTGAGGTTTCCATTCGTGATTAAAGTGAGATGGTGGTTGAGAAGGAAGTATGAAACATCTATCTGCGTGACAATTTTACAGGACTTTAAACCAAACATAGATTTAGAAGCGCTTGCCCTTTCCAACAGAACTACCAACTAGCTGCAAATAAGCGTGTTAAATATAGGCAACTCTTGCGTAATGCAACTAAGCAAAAGAAGAAGAAAAAAACACCAACGGATGAAATTTCAGGTTTCACCAAACTAAGCACAACTCTGAATTAAATTTAGCAAGTCCGACTGCAGTCCGACTGCAATCGGACGAAGAACAACATTCTTCGTCGTCATACCGTATAGGTGGACGAAGAAGAATGTTAGTTTTTATTTCCAGTAGCTTAGGTGCGCTGGAAATGTCTTTTATCAAGGGTGGTTGGGGGGGGGGGGGGGTTAACCCTTCCAAAATCTGCTTCGTACTTACCAATTTGATGGCAGTGGAGTGTTTTATTCCTGAAAAACGGGCAATGGGAAAAGTGCATTATTTGGAAGTTCACATCAACTTAATGCGTTCAGCATGCTTGTTTCTATATCTTCAGAACGTTATGACCAGACCTAGTCGCAGTCTTGGAGTCCGGCAATTTTTGTCTGTTCGCGTTAAAAGTAATGGATTACTTGTAATCGATTTCATTTTACTGTAATTTTATAAAGCTTCAATTACTTCCTTTAAGGAGTAACGATCCTTGTAATTGAATTACTTTTTTGCTTTAATCGATTACAAAATTACGCATTACAATTTTTCTCAATTTTTTTTTTTTTTTTTTAGAAGTGGTAAGATGTGCTGGAGTTATTCATCTCTGGGAAACGGTCAATTCTTTTTTTTTTCTTTTTCGAAATTATTAAGCACGGGATCTTGAAGATTAGTAGGCCACTACTTCACTATGCTTTGTTTCCTGGGTACATTTTTTTTTTGGTACACCGGAGTTTACCTCTGGGTATGAAAACTGACCTCATCCAGCCTCTTGTGAGTAAGGTATTTGAACAGCGCTTCTTTATTTATTTATCTTTAACGAGAGGATTGGGGGTGTTGGAGTCACTCACTCAGCTCTAAAAAAGAAAACGGCCAAAATGTTTTTACTTCTTTTTCCGGAAGAACTGAGCGCGAGGTCCCAAAGATTATGCTACCGTAATAAAAAAAAAAAGTTTAATGAAAAGTAACGTGGGAAGTAATCGATTAGTTTAGATTAATTTTTCGATTACTTTTTTGAGGCTGTAATTGTAATTGTAATCGGTTAGTTTTTACAGTGAAGGAATTGTAATTGTAATCGGTTACATTTTTTCAGTAACGTGTACAAGTCTGGTTTTAGTAATTTAATCCTTTAATCCAAGGCCAAAGGCGTAGTTGCTATGCAAGTTGTTAAATTGATTTCTGTGGCTACCTAAATTCGGTGCAGATAAAAGCTTAATTAGAACTTTGCAGATGTGCACCTTATATAGAGTGAATGGTTTACGCGCAGTTTTAGACACAGCAGGTTCCTGCCATAAACAATTCCGCAGTTATAAAATAAGCCATTCGTATTCCCTTTCCAAGATCCCCTCAAACAACATTGGCCGACGCCAAGTTTTAGTTGTCCTTTCCAGCAGTCAGCTTCTGATTGGGCCAGAGCCCCAAGTCAAGCGACAGCCAACGCAATGATTGGAACAAAATCTAAGCGGAACACTGATGTTGCACTCGTGTTCAATAAGTCTTTCCACCAAGGGAAAAGCAAAGAGCAGCGGGAGGAAACTGACGGATCATAGCGAAGGCTCGCTGCCTCGTTTGGCTGCTCTGAGTTGGGGAGGGGTAAATAGGAGAGATAAAAGAAGGAGAAAAAAAAATAAGAGGAGACACGCTTGACTTGGAGCCCATGCTGGGCGCAATAAACACGAGAGTGTCGGATCAAGAGATTGCCATACTATCTAAAATGTGACGAAAGGTACGCATCGCAGGAAGTATGCCGTTTGATGGGCACGAATCTTTGTCGTGTAGCCCGAGTTTTATGAATCGGCCCAAACACAAATACTTGCGGCAGCGGCTATAAAGGGTGTATCACAAAGGACTGAGAACACTTTTAAAAAGAAAGGGTACTTAAAATAAAGAAAGATTTATTTCGGGATAGCATTCTTTGCCGTGGCGTACGTCAGGTAGATTGCAAAGCGACCGATGATAAAGCAAATCAAAACCTCCCGTTCACTAATTATATCTTAAAATGTTCGCCTTACCTTGCACATTTCAAATGGAACTTTGTTAGCAGTCATCAACAGTTCCACATTTAAAGTGGAACTTTTGATAGAATTCAGTCAACTAAACTCTGCCCCGCGTGATTGCCTGGTGAATTTAGGCTGTCTAGAGTCCTCCCAAAACTAAGGGTGAAGGAAGCGCTGAAAGCTGCACGTCCGAAAAAGCAGCAGGGTATGGCGCTCCTTTCTATGAGACCACGTGCTCCGGCTCGCAATGTCTCGCGCTACCCGCGCCCGCTGGCGATGCTGACCTTGCTTCCGGGGCAGGTTTCCACCGCTCTTTTCCCGTCTAACTTTTGGTATTTTGTCTCCTCGCGGCTTAATTTTGCGACAGAATAAAAAGGGACAAACTCCAGTTGTCAGAATTGTAACCCCAGCTATAAGGCTCATTTTGACGACGGAAAACACGACTCTTTCTGAGCCCAGCATCAAAATAATTTGACTAAAATTCGAAAACTGATCGGTACATATCTTGAAGCACTTTTTCATCTCAAATTTTGTTTATTTGGTTTAGCCTCTCATTGAAAATGGTGCTAATACAGCAAATGCGACATGACCCATAAAACCAATTAAAAATTGGCAGCGAACTTCACCTTCAAAGCACTATAATGGATGAAATGCATTATAGTTTGGTGAGGGGATTGGTGTGTCACGTTACGTGTATGTTCCCGCTAAATTTACAAGGCGAAACTGAATGGTTGTATTGGTCACGTGACGTCGATTTCCCAGCTGAATTTAGCGGGGAAACTGGATTGGTGTCTGTCACAAGACGTAAATTTCCCGCTAAATTTAGCAGGTAACTGAATTGCTGATAGGTCATGTGACGTCAATTTTCCCAATGTATATAGGTCGCGTGACGTCAGGTGACGTCATGTGACGCCAAGTTTCCTGCTAAATTTAGCGGACGGACGGACGGACGGACAAACTATTGGGATTGGGAGGTAGCGTTAGAAAGCATTTTATGATTTAAAATGTTAATCGGCAGATTTCAAATCAATATTCAACTTATTGGGACGATCGTTATTGCATCTAATGTCCGCCAAACCTGATATATGCATGGTAAAGATTGAACTAGTGAAGCTTGACCCCTTAAAACTTTTCGTAGAGAGGATTCTGTTCATTTACTATATACTAGGACTTGGTAGTTACCTCTCAGTTTGATGAAGTGCGCGTTATTTTATTTCAAGGGTTGAGCAGCCTGGCCTTTCAATATTCTGAGTTTTGCTTAAGTTTTCCATAATCAATTAGAACCCCAGGCTTGAGTTTTCGGGTGATCGATGAATCAGGTGGTGCTTCTGGCTCTTACTGGTCCACGTTGCTTATCTCGTGTTCATTCATTCCCAACAGGGATTTCACTAAACGAGTGTCGTGTGACAGGGTGATAGCGTTGTGACCATCGTTGAGTCAGTTCGCGCCCCTCTCCCTTTGCGTTGTGAGACACACGCGCAAGAACATTGATTTTGAATTGGCACGTAGCTGATTCTATTGCAAATCATTGCGTGGCCAAGGTAGCCTTCTGGAAATCGGTGGGTGAGCTCTTTCCTGGTCAAGTCATGTTCCGAGTCACATGTGCAGGATAGTCAATTCTCACTGGCCTTTGGCTAAATACTCTCGCAATGACTGTGCAACACTGTATTCGTAGAATATGGGAACAAATTCGTCACTTCGTCAAAAAAACACTGAATTGAATTGAATTGAATTGAATTGTCAAGGCATTCCGGCAATCGATCTTCAAAGTGCCGTGCCGTACGACATTCATACCGAACCATTATTTCCAAACTTCAACGTCATGAGAATCGCTAATGCATACGAGCACCGTGTGCTATGCTCTTGTTTATTTTTATCTCATGAGTTTATTTCTTGTTTGTCTAATTTATCACACCTGAAGAAACGTGAATCTTCTATCCATATCCGACGCAGAGAGTTCTGGAATGTGTCTCAGCTTCGTACCAATTACGCACTACACTCAACTGCTCATAACCTGCCTAGATTACTTAACAAGTTTTTTATAGATCGCATTCATATTCACTGTTTAACAAAACAAAAACAAAAAAGATGTACGCGCGTGTTTTGTTTGGAAAAATTATACTGTATAGTGTTTTGTTTTATTATTTTATTACCATTCCTTGTAAATGCAGGGGCACCAGACCCAGTCAAGCTACCTTGTGGAAGCTTTTTGTCTGGTGCCCTAAGCACAATAGTGCTGAAATAAACAAGTTCAAGTTCAAATAAAACTTCGGCTTTTCGCGTCCTATGGTGGCTCTATATGCCCAAGCTGTATTCGGGCGGACTCAACTTACAATATTGGCGATACGACGTGGTTTCGGAGATATTTGAATTAGTGCGTTCTCCTGGCTGGCCAGGTTTGCTTGACATTCCGTTTTAGTTTCGTTGAAAGCCCCCACTCGGCGTCTAAAGGGTAATGACTGTTACATACGCCCACCCCATATTATCGACCGTGAGCGTTTGTGCAGGTGCTTTAGCCTGAGTGCGTCGGTGTAGACAGAAATGGTAACTTTACAGGGGCTAGTGAATACGAAACCATATTTCTGAGGAATAAAATGTATTTATATTTAAAGGTTAAATTTTAATTAAAGTATGCGCCATGAATCACACGTGATTACATTTCTCTGGAATAATACGTTTACTCAGTATGGTGTTCACAAATTCAAAGTTTCCGAGGAATAGAAAGTTTTGACAAAACAGTTCAAAGTTTCGTCTTCGTATTTGCTGTGCCATCTAACTTGATTGCAGTTCTCGACAATAATACGCTTAGTCAATATAATGATAAAAAATGCTAGATTTTCCAAATATATTTCATACAAGTCATTACAAAAAAATCTAGAAATAAAAAGTAGACTTTTCTGAGATTATGAAAGGTATTAAATAATATTTCATTGTTGCCGCGTTTATTGAAGGGGGGGGGGCTGATCACGTTTGTGTTACGGGCAAATTCAACCGTTCTCAAAAAAGCATTCGACTAAATTATATCAACAATGCCTGTGTGACAAAAGTAGCTTTAGTGCGAACCTTGACTGAACAGGCATCCCTACAGCTGATCGCGTTCAACGTTAGTGACATGGAGAGGGTCGTCGACTCTGAGGTGGCTTTCACTTTCCTGGGCCCGTCCAACAGAGGTATAGCGTTCCTGCTATTAACGAATAAACTCGTGCCCCTGACTCTTCGCCTTCCACGTGGAAAATAGAAAATCCTCGACCTTCAGCTGGCTTCTAGATAAACGCCCTTTACAATGCCCGTGTGACGTGTGAGGGGAGTAGCATTCGGCCGATCAATGAACTGATTGACGCCGTCTGTGTTTTTTCTTTTTCGCATTTCACGTCACTCGTCGGGGTCTTCAAAAACGGAATATCACTAAATTCCATTTACAAAGTCCTCGTGACAAAAATAGCGATTGTGATGACCGGTAGAACCACTAAAACGCCTGCCTCTTCGGGATCTTTGTCGCGTTTTCCATTGAGCCTATTTCTAACGCGGTGGTCCAGAGTTAAATTCGTTGACAACGTTCGTGTGGCACGGGTAGCATTCGCACGACAGGTGAGACACTACAGAGTTTTAGTAGATCGCTTTGGTACCCTGCTACGCTATATGCTAGAGCGATGACACTACTGCGCATGTGCGATGCTAGCGGAGAATTAGCGGAGCTGCCGAAGCTATAGCGGGGGCGCGCTATTTTACGAAAGTTGCGAGAAACGTAGCGCGCGTAGCGCGGTGTCCTATCGTGTGAGTCTTGGCGAGATCGGGGGCAGCCAGCGAGGGACGCAATTCAAGATGGCAGCCACGTCGCGCCTGTGCGCTTCGCGATCGCGGTGCTGAGGGGCGGATTATATCTTGCCGCTGCAGGAAGTAGCCGCAACAAAGCCATTCCAGGACTGCAGCAGGTAGCGATTTATGGCAAACATGTTAAATATGACCGTAAAGAAAAAAAAAAAAAAACTTGCAATTTGTTATGTTGCGAGTGAAGGCTACCTCCTGCTCAGCCGCTTTTGTCGTGGGGACAAGCGACCAAGGAAGTGAGTGAGCAGGCGGATCTGAGGGATTTCCGTGGCGTTTCATTTTCGGGGAACAGTGAGAAAGTGAGAAGAAAGACCGATCGCAACGACACAACAAAAGAGCTGTGGTTTTTGTCATTAGGGAGTTTTCATAGATCGTTTTTTTTTCCATCCCGCAACGCTCTCCGCAACCCGCTACGATACCCGGAGCTCTACAGTCAAGGCCATGGGCGCGTAGGCGCAGTAGGGGATTCTTCGTTGCGGAGGGCTGAGCGGAGGGGAAACGCGGTCTACGAAAACTCCCTTTTTATTTTTGAAGATTTACCTCGATGGCTTTGGCGCTTGACTAACTCATATCGGATTGGCTTGGACAGCTTGGCCGTCAGTTGTATCGAATAACAAACATAATAATAATTTACTTAGAAAAAAATATAAGCACTTTATTCGATAAAGAAAGCATATGCCATTAGGGTAACGACGTTAATAAAAAAATTGCAAATAATTGCTTTAGAAACCTTTCTTTTATGCAAGTCCTAGTGTCTGAAAGAGCTGCATGCTAGTGGCGTTGAGTTAGCTCTCGTAACGCTGTAATCTGTACCGGGTTGCGAACGTTCAACTAAAAATTAAAATGGCGGTTCTGCTACGCTACATATAACGGAGGCCGTAGCTGATTGCGGATAGCGTAACCGGACTGACTGAACGATCTACTAAAATACTCTACTGGAGATCCTACCGTAAAGCGTTCCACATGATACGCGCATTACCTCCATTGTGCAACATACTACATCTAATTCCCGGGTGACCAGTATTGTTTTAGGTTGATCGGTGAATCAACTCGTGCTTCTGGCTCCCAGTCTTCTACGTGGCAGGCGCGGTTTAGTTCATTCTCAACCGGCATGTGCATAAAGAATAATACTTACAATTCCTGCGCGACTGTCGTGTGAGCTGTGCACTCACAGTTCAATGTGGCTTTTCATGCTCTGCGTGGGATGTAAAAGAGCGTTCGATTCCCACCTGGCATTTGCTTCGATTTCACGCACGATGCCCGTCTGAGCGGGACAGCCACCGGTTGATCGGAACATCGTCTCGTCTCTGCGTGGCCGACGTGGCATAAACTTCACTTACAATGGCCGTTGACGGGGTTAGTTCTCAAGTAGTGGGTGAATGAACTCGCCTCCCGGTCACTTCGTGTTCCACGTGGCATGAGCGAGATCGCCGATTCCCGGTGGCATCTGGATGAATGGTATTCGCAATGCTGGTTCTTCACGGCAAGCATTAAGGGAATGGGGGAATGACCTCTGGCCCCTTGCTCTTGACCCTCCACATGGCACGCGGCCGTTTCTTCCTTTCTCAATTGTTCCGCCGCCTTTCCGGTGAAAGCGGCAGTTCCAGGTACGTCACTGCACTTTGAGCCTCGAAATACACCATCTGCTCAATCGACTGGACTAAGGCAAGAGGTGCACTTGGAAGGCAAAGCTCTCACAATTTTGTCGGTGAATTCGCGTTAAGGCCGCCTCTTTCTCGCAATGCCAAAGACCACACGGTGCCTATGGGGTTTTTTTTTTTTTTTTGTGGGGGAGAGGGGATATATTTGGTTTTGCCTTTCTTCCTTTTCTTTAACGTGAAGCCACCTTCTGATCACGTGAGTCTTAGGAGCTCCAGGCCTTCGCACCATTCGCAGCAGTTAATGAACTATAATCTAGAACTCACGTCTACTTTCCCGCAGAGCACTCAAAAGAGACAAACAGTGCGATCTGTGCAGGAAATCCAACAAATCAGAAGCAAAAAAAAAATCGTTTCGACCGAAAAAAAAAAAACAATCTCCGCTGTATGCAAAGGGTGAGGTGAGCACGTCGAATGGCATGCCCATTGACAGAGAGCAAATTGTGTCCCGGTTAAAACTTTTTTCTTACTTTTTGTTTTCCTCATTGTTTGCCGGGTTTCCTCCGATTATCGCAGTGAGTGGTTCTGTCTAATTAGTTATTTCGCGTGCTCTGCAGGAATGTGGTTGCACGGGCCTTTTCGGAGCGTAGACGGGTTCGGTTCAACAGGTGGGTTTCTTTCCCCAACCAAGCCTCGCCCCCAATTTCTTCAACTGTCGGCGTCCAGAGTGGCTCGGGTGCGAGCTGGCGGCTTTCCGGGGCGCGTGGGCGGAAGGACGCGGCTGCCCCGTGCGAGTGCCGCCAGTGCGCCCGGTCCAGCCGACTACGACGCGCCGGCCCCTAATTAAATCCGGGCAGTGGCGATTATGCAGAGCAGCCCGCCCACCCCGTTCTGTGTTAATGAAATGCGCGGGCGAGCGCAACGCGCCTGCGCAGCGCACGGCCGATCGCAGCACGCAGACGACCGGAGCGCCCCCGCGGCGGCGACGCGACGCGGCGCGCTCACACTCAGCCCCTGGCGACCGGCGAGAGGAGTCGCGATCGGCCAACTTCCCCATCCCGCCGCGCACGTGTTGTGTGTCTCCGCGCCGAGGCTTTTCCGAGCCGAGGACTCTCGCGCCTGCTGCGCGTCGTTCCGCGCCAACCAAAGCTGCCAGACTCACCGTCGAGTGTCCGGCGTGTTCCTCGGCGTCCCCGTGTGCTCTGAACCTCGAGGAAGAGGCTTTGCGCACGAGCTGCCAGACGCAGTGCCGCCAGCGGCGTCGATTCCCGACCGGTGGCCCGTGGCGGGGCAACTGCTCCCTCTGTGGCACCCCCTCCCTCCCCCACCCCACAGACCCCACCTGCAGCCCGCGTGTCGGGCCCCCTGGTTTGGCCACGAGTCGTCTGTGCGTCTTGGGCTCGTGCTGGGGCTGACGCTCCGTCTGCTGCGGATTAGGGACCAGAGTTTATTTTGGTCACGTGTGCACTGCCCGGTTTGTCAACACCTCGGACGGACTAACCCCGACCTTGCAAGACAGAAGCCGCCGAGAGATACGGACTCGAGACGTAAGTAGGATGCTGGGAGAGGAGATCTCTGCGCGTGGGTGGCTATGGTCAATATCGCCGATTGAACCGCACTTGCTCGCCGTTTCCTGTCGGGTTGTAAGGTTTTATTCTTTTTTTTAAAGTACCTTTCGTTTAGTCGTTCGCATTTGTCTTTGCCACTGCAAACTGAAACAGGCTGATTTCTTGTTTTATGCGCAATCACACTCATAAGACACGAAAACAGCCCTCACTGCCCTTTCCATGCGGATCTGTGGTTGAGTGAATGACCTGAATTGCGAGCTAGGTTGCGAAATATGCGTATTGTGTTTTGCTTTCACTGGCACTTAACCTTCTTCCACTCTTGCATCGAGCGAAATTTGTTTCCTGTGGCGTATTATAGGGGCAAGAACTGTGTTCTTCATCATGATTTTTGGCAACAGAATACATATTGTTTAATTAATCGTTCAGTTCTTTCAAATAATTCGACGACCGTACTTCATGCATCACTATGGAATGTGGGAATGGGACTTGTTTACGTGTAGCTGTGAGTACACGAGCCTGCGCACGAATAAATTGAATTCCCCTTACTGAAAACCTACGAGGTTACTACAATAGTTGATTCGTATTGTTTCGAAGGTCGGCGTTTGGAAACACCTAGAAATAAACAAGCCTCAAGATCGTGAGTTTGCAAACGCCTACTTGCTCAATATGGAACCAGGTGTAAACCGCCCATAATACCTCGTTATAAGGAAAAGGAGCTGCCATCTCACTACGATTCCCCGTCGTCGCTTATTGTGTCCTGCTATAAGGAATACAGGCGAGATGTTTGTTACAAGACGAGATGTTTGTTCCAACAAATCTCTTTTCGGAAGCCGCTCAGCGTGCGCTTCATAGCATACTTCCGAAGTGGAGTGGCGAGCGCTCAATATGAATAGTGTTTTACTGAAACACGGGGTGCTAACGCTCCCTCCTGTGCCCAGCATATTTAGTAGCCACTCTGATTAGTATTAAAGTTACGGTACACGTCTTCCTACATGTTTCATACGAATATTTCGCATTCCAGTCGTAATCCCTCTCCCCAAGTTTTTGTAACAGCAGTGTTAATCATGAACCTCCATTTTATCGCACCCTCAAGGATACTGCTAAAACCGCGTAAAAGCATCTCGTATCCATTGTTGGATTCGGTCAGTGATGGGATTGCTTCGCCATTGACGCCAAAGTGCCTACCTGCTATATCCTACTCCATGTCAAAATTTGAGGAATTAGCATCAACAGTCAATATCACTTAAAATACTTTAAATATAATAATACCTTAAGCGCCGCTACATGGCCAGATTGCTACCGTAGGCTTCTGCAAATTGTCTTTCGATTATGTCGTCAAACATGTTTCTATTTGATTTCATTTCTGTCAAGCACTGACGGTGCTCGAAAGCTTGGCAGTATATGGTTTGTTCTAGCAGGTTAACTGGCTTCGTTGAGCGGGCTTCTCACCGCTCACTGGTGCGCTGCAGTGAAGTGACAATCGCAAAATGGACATTGCGATTTTGCGTATCTTGTTTCTCCACGGCGCAGTTTCGTGTTAAGGGGAAAGCACCTTTCCAGGGCGGTACGTTACACACGATTTCTTGATGAAGATGTGACTCTTATATATGATATAAAGAACTGCAATATTCTGACCATATATATATATATATATTATTATTTCTTATTTTTTTTTTTTTAAATTTCGAGATTTAACAAGGATAATTGAGGATTTCTAAAAGATTTGTATGGACTGCTTCATCGGTTTATTTTTTATGCCAACTCTCTTCTTTAGTTATTACCTTTATAGGGCTTCATATCTGTTCGTTGGCACAGTCAGTAAAATACATTGAAACTAAACTAAACAACCTTAACGAATTCGGTGGGGTTGTGTTTTTAACAAGGCTGATATTTATCATTCACGTGGCGATTTTTTTTATAAGTCTTACATATAAAATGTTATTGCTGTTCATATTAAAATACAACAGCTTCTTTTTATCGATCTACGAATTGCAGTGTCATTAGAACTTTTAGAACATGAACAAAACACCAATATGGGTGCACTGTATTATTCTATTAACATTGTTTCGGTGGAATATCATATTTGCTTTTTCCTTGATTCTTACCGAAAATAATTGTGCACTGCAGTTCATACTGTCATTTATCCATCGGCATCTTGTTGCGGTGTTTTTGCTTCTACGCAGAACTAAGCAGTGTGTTCTGTGTACGAGGGAATTTAAACCTGCCATGCAACTGACGCTAACAAAAGGTTTCGCAAAAGTGGGAAGGCAAAGTCGACATTGTCTTTTAGTTTTATAGGCCAACACACGAATCTCGAACATAATGTTTGCAGTGGTATGGAGGAAAATCAAGTGTTCTTATGCAACAAAAGGTGCTTTTTTTTCTTCTTTTTTTTTTTTTTGCTTTAAGATGGAGGTTTGGCTGTTTTAAAAGGTGCTCCAAAATGACTCCGACCAGTTACGTCACTGTATTCCTCAAACCCGTGTCTATTCAGACTGCTCGAAGCTTACTTCAGGCTCTGTTGTCAGGGGGCCACCTCTTGGCGTTATTTGAGTCTGGATAGAAGACGCCAGCACAGCCGAGCACCTGTTGCTTTCGCACTCGTCGCTTTCGCACTCGTCCAACTTTCGCTTCCTTCTCGGTGAATAAACAATTGCGGAACGTGCTGGTCGCTTTGTAGTCTTCACGGGGTACGACTCTATTTCCTTGTACAGACATGGAGTCAGGCCTTACTTGTTTGCGGAATGTAGTATGTATACGAGCGCAGAAAGCGTTGAAACGAATCCAACATGTTCTTGTGTTTTCTCCAGGTGAATAGCTCCGCCATGAGTCTTGGCTGACTTCATGGTCATTGCTCTTCCCTTTAGGTGTTGATGTCTGTCGTCGTTTATCGTCTGCAGCCGCATGCTTTTGCTGATGTGTGCTGTCGCAACCTTCCATTGTTAGCGTAGAACGGATGGTAGAGGTCAAGTCGTAGAAGCTTGGCTGGGGTTCTATTTCTACGCAACGTATCCCAAATATACCGCAGGTGTCCAGGCACCTGGCTATTTGCGTCTGACCATTGCTTGCGTAGGCTGACGAACCCCAGCCAACTCGACTGCGTTCGATAGCGATCAGAATGTTGGCACGGTAAAGACACTGCGGCCATACAGGGGACCCCTTATATATGCTGCCTGCTTTACTTGTCCGAGGATTAGACACTTCACTTCAGCGTAGCACGATCTCCGAAAAGTAAAAAAACAAACAAAAAACTCGCAGCTGGCGATTTTGTTTTGTGATAATCGGCAGCCGATAGCAGGACGCAACCCGAGAAGTAACGCGCTTTGAGTCTGCCCGATCGGCGTGGCTTTAGTGCCTTATGCGAATACTTAATCGGTTTAGGGAAATTTCAGCTTCGATAGTTTGGTTATTCGCGGTCATTCTCAGTAACGTGCTTCACTTGGTCTTCATAATAGTTTGTTCGTCTCTTCGGCTCTACCAACAGCGTCCCTATGCGGTGTTCTTATGCCTGCGCAGCGGAGCGCAACGTGTGTGCAGAATGCGTGTGAACAGAACGCTTCTTTGTTACATTTTGGATTATGCTAGACCAAAGTGTATGTGCGTGACTAAATGTTCCAGGGGACCCTTGGAGTACGAGCTGAAGTTCCCAACGGCGTAACAAGTTAGGTGGATGTGGTTCGTCTCGTTTGTGCGAAGGACACTCCACTGACTTCGTCGCTACCATTTCTTTTTTTCTTCTTCCAAGCATTGGAAATGTCATGAGAAAGTTGATGCTTGGAAAATCATGCACCCACATTTCGCTAGTTACGTGTAAGAAGAAAGATGACCTCTCGGGCAACTAATAAGTCCCATCAATCATTACGCCACCTTAAAAACTAGAAAGTGCAAGTATTATTCTGTTTATGCGAAACTCCGAAAATCGCTGTTCGTGTTGTTTTGATACGAACCTCGAATTGTTACGAAACCCAAAGTATTGTTAGTGCATTTCTTGGAAGGAGGGTGGATATTTTTCTATACGGCGCAAGAGTAGTTCAGTCCCTGCTATATTACGATAACGCATGTGCGCTTTTCATGGTGTATTTGCTTGAAACTATAACTGCGTGACCTATCTTATAACAATGGGTTACAGTCGAGACTGAGAAAATAATCATGACCTTTTACATCGAAGACAAGATCTGTGCCTAAAAGCACGACAATCCACCAAAAAAAAAACAGAAAAAAACATTTACTCTTGTTAGGTTTACCGATGTATTCGCTACGTCTTCGTAGGCTGAACGTGGACTTGTTCATCTCCGCGGGAAGGTAATCAGGCCTCTAAATCATTGAGCCGCCTTGCGAGGAACCAAAAACTGAAATATGAAACTTCACGGTTGTAAGTGGCGCTACCATGTTCTGGTGTAAAATCAGCACCAGACAAGATTCGATACGTGAACCGCATTGTTTTATTGGTGACTATTTAGCGATTCCATACGTGAAGTCTCACTTGTTTTCAGAAGCGGTACGTAAAACAAAAGAAACATAACAGGGTCCCGTGTGCCCCAGCCACAACTGAAAGTTCCCACTTTGTTTCTTGACGTCCTCCAGCGTCGATAGAAACTTCACCTCGTCAAAAGTGAGGAAGGATTCCGAGATGCCTCGCCCATCACAGCTTGAGTCGTAGGCCTGTGATAATGCACGCCCAAGCATGCAGCACTGAACGCCGAATAAGTTCGAAGGCGTTCGGATTGTACATGTGCGTAAAGGCCATGCATGGTCCCTACCTCTATTCGATCTTAACTTTTCCTCGTCTTCATATTTGCTCTGCTCCTGTCATACGTGCTGTTTACAACACTGCACACATGAAGCACACAGTTCCTTCACCTTATTTTTTTTAGGTCGCCTTTTTTATACCTCACATTCCCTTGTTCCTGTGCTCGGACGTAGAAGCTGCTTCACAATGCAGCATGAACCCTGCTCTCAATCTGTATCCCGATTGTTTGTTTTTTCTTTCCTCATGCCACCTGGTACATTACATAATCCAAACCAAATGGCCTTCAATTGAGCTTGAAAATGGCTATTTCTAGTTTATTTTAGCCGCGTGTTGAGAATCATGCTCTGATGATAACCGTGAATATTAAATGTCAACAATGCACACCTGGCACTGCTTCGATAATATTCACGGCTCACCATGTAGTTAGTATGTTTAATTATCTTTTTCCGATAAACATGCAACAAAAGGCGGAGTTTGACCCGAAGAGCACAATACCTCGCTGGCATTGTATCTCCTGCCCTTGCCAGTATCTATAGGAATCCGCACGTCCACGCTGTCCAAAACTTTGTTACGGTGTTTTTTTCGGTGGAGAGTTTTCCCGTGAATTGTTATTCTCGAACAAGTGCCACGCTAATCGATCCACGAGACTCGAGAATATTTTTTTGTCGCGACTTTCTCTGCCTTGTAAATCCAGAATGGCGCCTTTCGATCCATCGCACCAGTGTGACTGGAAGCTGGCAGGAGTAATACAAACTGTTAACAAAGCTGTAATTCTCATTTCACACCATAAAACATACGAAACAGTATTTTCCTCATATATATATATATATATATATATATATATATATATGACAAGCTTGTTCTTTAAGATTTAAGAGGAGTTTTATGACTCTTGTCATATTGGAGAACTAAACGTCAGCCAACCAGAAAAATAACAAAAGTGGTATTCTGAAGCGAAGTTCCAAGAACCCAAGAAACGCAGAAGCATAAGGATACCAAGAAATTCTTTGAAAAAACGGTACTCCAAACCAAGCGGAAATCATACACTCAACCGAAGTTTGCTGTGGAAATACAAATAATCAAGCAAATATCCAAGGATGATCCAACTGTGGATGTACACTCGTTTCACCTCTTGCTTGACCTAATCTAGGGCGTTCATCACTTCCTCTACGTGTTTTGTTATAGAGTAAACCAATCAAGAGCAGTGAATGCCCCGTGAATTGCACATTTACTATGCATGTGTGTCTGTATGTGTTCGAGCCTTCGACTGCCCTATGACTTACGATGAAACGAAGCATAGATATTTTTTCACTTACCCTCATCGGCAGCTAAAAAAATCCGGTATGCGATGAAAAAAAAAAAAGCAAGGGATCACAACTTGGAACAGGTAAAACAATATTAAAAAAAGCAAAACAAAAAAATATAGACAGTCGCGATTAAAATGTGAGCTTCTTCCAATGGTATGGAGAGAGCAAAACGATGTTTTCCCGCGTACCGGAAGTTCCGCGATTCAAGGTGGTGGCGCCCGCGTAGAGAAGGTCTTCATAGAAGCGCAAGCTTCTAGTGAGAGTAAGAAATGCGAGGTTTATTTGTATGCTATCATCTCATGTTTCGTACTTGTGGTGTTTCAACAAGAACACGCTTTTGGGCTTGTGAATGCCATGATTCATTCTCAACATTAAAGACTTGTTTTGGTTGTATACAAAATTGACGGTT
The DNA here is from genome assembly GCA_037355805.1 of Ixodes ricinus. NCBI lineage: Eukaryota > Metazoa > Arthropoda > Arachnida > Ixodida > Ixodidae > Ixodes > Ixodes ricinus. Next base: position 755,313 of record JAZHYW010028597.1, on the reverse strand, counting down.
TTACGTGTCAAACTAACGACGGGCATCTGGCACGCCCCAGCGGAGCATTGAGGGTTAATTTGGACCACCTGGGGATCTTTTGGCGTGCAATCGAAAGCTCGGTTACACGGCGCCTTTTCCGCAATCGTTTTGATTGTATAAAAAGCGATCGGGTGAAACCACGTCACCATTGCGTATAATCGTACACATATAAAACTAGAACGTGTGGTCAACGTGCTGGATGGATAGATGGATGAATGAATGCATGAATGGATGGATGGATGTGGCTGAACCCCTTGAATTGGGCGTTCGCTCGCGCCACCTAGCCAGTGTTTTAAATATGTACAGCATCTATACCGCCTTCACTGCGTGGTGTGTCGGCCTCCGTGTACATTAGATGCGGGGAAAACCGTTACTATCAGTAGGCTAATTGACTAAGATATGTTAGTTCATCTTTTTTTAATATTGGCTTGATGGGTCATGGTCTTCATGCGGTTTTAACAGTGGTCATTATCAGAGGAGAAATTCTTAATGCAATTTACGAGAAAGCAAAGGATTTTGAGATATTCATTAATCAATTTTCGCGTTTTCCACCCGATTTTAAAACTGGACGCAAAACTTGCGCCCGGAGTATTGCGTAAATGAGGCTTAGAAGTATGATGTAAACCTTTTAACTGCGTGGTCACTATCGCAGCAGCACGTCCTTGGTGGTTCTGCCGACCACACACTCTCGAGGTAGTGACGAGGTGCCAGAAACGAGTGTGTCCAGGTCTCACGGCACTTGTTTTGCATCGAGTTTCGGAGAGAGGCGACAAAACGCGATAACAGATCGATAAATATCTCAAAGCTCCTTGCATTTTCGCCGTATCTTTTACTTTATTTTTTTCTCTAGTTATAATTTCCGTAAATTTTGCAATGACCCGTCCAACCATTAATTAAAAAGTTAAAACGTAAGTTTTATTTGCTTAGTATTTAATCTCAACGGATATCCTCCCATCCAATGTCAGTCAAGTTCGATACACGTGCAATGGAGGCGGTGTATATACCGGCACACTCCTTTAAAAATGTTGTGCGAATTAAAATCACGCGTCATCTATACTCTGCACGAAGACTTCCTCTGACAACCCTGAAACGTGCATGGACGTGCTAAAACACTTGCTGCATGGGGGACTCGATGTATAAATAACAAATAAATTATGAAACGTGGTCCTCACACCTGGTGTCCTTTACAAATGACAGTTCAGGATCGCCTAGAGGGCAAAATTCTGTTGGTGACGTCAGCCTGAGGCTAATGCAACGAACAAAACACAGAACAAGACCTTTAGAACTTTCCTCGATCAGGTTTTTTGTTTTTTTTTTCAATTTCAGCTTTATTACTTTTGTTTGTGCCTTGTATCGGTATACGCATTGAATGCGTAGTGATTGGCATAAAAAACGGTTCAAAAGTTTCGCCAAAAATAGTGTGTTAACACTGGAAACCTCCTTTTTAGTTTAATTACATGCCCTTATTTTTAATATTTGGTTATATCCAAACTTTTATCAGCATTCGAGTACATTCAGTGCGCATCAAACTAGGAATATGCTTTCTCTGCTGATCTTTTTTTCTACTCGGCTGCCAGAAGCGCTTTTGTATATATATATATTAGGTTAATCTTTACAATGCCGTTTCGCTGTTTCGATTGTCTCAAACTATTCGTTCCGTCGATATAACGCCTGATGTCTGAATCTCAGAGCTGGATAGCCTTGAACTTTTCTTCGTCTCCGCCACTTCGCGTGTTCACATCATTTTTTTTTATTATTATTATATTTTTCTTTGGCAGGTTGTGTAATGACAGAGTTGATGAGAAAGAAGGCGATCAGGCAACCAAAATGTTAAACTTGACAAAAATATGTCTGCTATGTCTGCACGACGTTTAATGTTTAGTTTACTTTCAAACAACGGGAACCAGCATTTCAACTTTCGTGGAATCTTTTAGCTTCGCCTAGTTTTCTTCGTCAATTTCACAGATCTTACAAGCATTACTGGTACGGGATATGACTTCGACTGCGTGTGCAGGGTTGACCCTTGCCCTCTAGCGTTGGGTTTCCCTTCATTTTGTTTTCTTATGTTGGCCGTAAGCCAGGTTGTACAGGGTCGATAACTGTACCTAATTAGTGTCTCATTTAGAGAACCTTTCTCTCAAATCCTCCGGGGCAGTTTCTCCGGAGCGTGAGCTCGGTACTCTGACTTGGAGCGCCGTATCGCGGATAATTGAAGTGATGTGACATATTCACCAATCTTTTTCATTAAAAGTGCGCTTCTCAGCATTCACACTTCATTCAAGAATGATGCTGAATGAGGACAATTCGTGCAAATCTGATATACAAACACGTTTCTTTTACCTGACCCATTTTTCTATCAAACTCGAAATCCAAAGTGATCACGATATCCGTCATCTTTGCGCTGCGGCCGTAGAAAGCAAAGTTGGAGGACGGAAGTTGGAAGTTTGAGGCCACTCTTTTTAAGAAAGATGCAGCGGGCCCGTCCAGCTTGACAGGCATTTTTGCACACAAAAAAACATTCACAATCAAATTATTTTTTTTGTACTGCGTTGGTTCAGTTTTTGCTCTATCCGGGTGGAGTGACAAACCCACAGTGCTATGCAATCCTCCCTTCTATTTTCTGCCTTCAGCTATAAATTCTTATCCAAGTCTCGATGTAATGTTTTGTAACCACCAAAAGTCAGATTGGTCTCTCCAGGTTTTCTTCTTATCACAACTTCGTTTTGACGGTATTATGACATGAATGGCTTTCAGCCGTACATTCCACCTAGAAAGAGTTGGGCAATTTCTCAAATAAAAAACTACACGTACCATGCGCAACAAGAAGTTTAAAGAGCCACCACAAAGAGTCACACTCAAGATCACGTCAAAGTTTATTCGCAGAGTTCATTCTGACAGAGCACCGAAAAAAACTACGTCGACAAAGACAAGCACAGGCGTTGGGCGGAAACGTTCGTAGGAGTATGCGTGCGTTTATGTTTTAATCATTTACACAACATAATCTGATGGCGTGGATCCTGCGTCCTGTGATAAGGTGAAAGTGTTTGATTCCAGATTAGCATCCGAACAACCTTGCTTGGTCAGTCCGCCTATTTGAATGGAGTTGGTAACAGGTTAAGAGTAAAGTAAAAGTTCCTCCTCCTTCTTTCCACTGTAGCAATGCGAACGCTGCCGAGGAGGTCGCCTCCTCTCCATCGTTTGCTCTTTTAACCTGTCACCGACTATAGGTTGGATTTCCTAAACTCGGCCATTCGTTCGTAAGCTTGTTGACGATGTTATTAATTTTTGTGTACTTCCCGAGACCGCGCATGATATATAACAATCCGCTATGGCCTTGAGAATCAACACTATTGTTCAATTTGTACTCGCAAGTTTGTTTGTTTTCTTGTGAAATCGGGGCGATCTTCTCTTGGCAAAAACATGTGCCGCCCATCTGGTTATTATATTGTTTTCGAAGACACACGCCTAGTTGTTTGAGACTTGAGTACTATATTTCGTTTCGGTACGAAAATCTTGTTTCTTTTTAATTTTTTTACTTAATATTAAAAAGAAAAACGGGTATGCTGCTGCGTAGTTAAAGTCGAGGAAAACAAACGCAGAGCAGTTTTTTGTTCATATCAGCTTATATATATATTTTTTTTTTACATATCTGTATAAAACTTGCGGTGCTATGTGTTGTTTTCAGTTCTTTGTTCTGTCTCATTCGAAAGTTCTAGCCATATGCGTTGTTTGAAGAAACAAAGGCAGAACTTTTTTTTCTATCTTTCTATAATAGCAACATGCGTAGTTTTTCGCCCTTCGGCGGTCGTACATTCTCTTCTAATAATGCATTGCGCATTTGGTGAGTATTATTGTGCGCCGTAGTTTTAGCGATACCACGTAGACCGCTTAACTTAGTGGAACTAAAGTGCGGCTATATCCGCGGCTTCCTGATGAAACAGAGAGAGAAGATTTACAAAAACGCAAAAAATGCCACTCGTTTAGTTTTGCCATTTGGGCCAGCATTGGTTCATCTAAAGCGTAAAACGTAAGAAGAGAGCAAAACTGAAGGTGAGTAAAAATGTAGATAGAGCATAGAGGAAACAAATTTATGGTCATTAGAGGTGAACGCATTCAATAGTGAACAACCCTGCACCCGGCGTAGCGCTTGCCAGCAGCTGAAGCTATGCGAGCAGAGGTTCAGACTCTTCAGTACTATGGCCCGAAAAAAGGTGTCTGAGGATATCATCAGTCAGGTCCTTTCGAATGTGACTGTCAAACGTTTCACATCCGATAGCGTAGATCTAACTGTCGTCTACTTTGCCATAGCCTGTCACCAACATACGAATCTGTCCTCTTAGATCGCCTCTCATAGCGGCTCCCAGCGGGCATTCCCTCTATGGAGCTGAACCTGCGGAACCGGCCTTAGCCCAACCAGTTCCGGAGAGTGATGCCACTGGGCTCTTGAAAAGGCTGGCTATCCTCCTTCGCTTGAAGAGTTTGATCATAATTCTGAACGCCGTAAACCGATCACCCCTTTCCATTCCAGCTTACTCTTCCGCGTTGAGTCCTGGTGGAAACGTAACCATAGAAGAGCCCATATTGCCACGAGAATTACATTCAGCATCAGGACTGAGCAAAAAACTTGGAGCAAAAAAAAGCATCAAAGTGCAAGTACAAAATACGCGAACAAATATTTATTTCACTAAAAATGCAGGTGTAGCTTTTAAGATGCATTTATATACAAATTACAAATACCACAAATATCTTCGAATAATTTTCTGAAGGCATCCAGTTACCGTAGTACCGCATCTGCGTGTTTTTAATCCCAAGAAAAGAAGGAAAACTTTTACCCAAATGAGAGGCGGAGTCTATATACGCTACTCCAATTAACTACCTGAAAAAAAATGTATACCTTAGCAATAAAATGTGTATTACGGGCAGGTTCACTCGCAATTTGTGTGATGGTGAACGCGCGATCGTCGATCGCCCTGTGCTAACAGCGTCATGAAGCGTCGGCTGTTGTGGCGTCTGCGATTTCCACACCAAGTGTGTCAGGGCGCGAGGAAGCCGCTGCGGCTGCCGCTTCGCGACGCCGCGAGTGCAGAGCGCTCGACGATCGCGTTGTTCACCTTCATATATAAATCGCGGCAATACAACATCAGGAAAGATAGTACATTTACAGTGTATAAGTTCAGTGCAAGCTTATTTGCGGAGGTTTTGTTTCAAAGAAATGGGACGTTAATATGCACGTTAACACTAGTATCTAAGCAGTTTGTAGAGTAAACCGAACGGAACCCCCTAACACGCCGTGGGTTTCCAGTTCTGTTCTTTTCTTCCTTTTTTTTTGTTGTTTTGTTTGTGTTTTGGGCGGTCAAACCGTGCCGACGCAAAGAAGAGGGTTCACGATTGTATTTAGAATACAATCACGAAAATATTCTCTGGAGAAGGGGAACAAGGGGGACAAAGGACAAACACAAATCTCCAAACACAACGTGACTGGTGCGCGACTGAAAATTCCCTGTAATACAAAAAGTATACAATGGTGTAGGAAATACTGATTTTAAATATTTCAGTGAAATCAACAAATGCATTCTATAATAGGTGATTTAATACAAAAGGTACCTGCCTATAATACAAAAAGTATACAATTGTTTATGAAATACCCATTTTAAATATTTTAGTGAACTTAACAAATGCATTGCATAATAGGTGATTTAATACCAAAGTTAAAATGTTAAAGTATTCCAAGTATTTATGTCGACAACTTGTGTTTGAAATACTGCCCATCCCTGGTTGCATTTTGCGAACAAATTCTTGAGTTCATCGTGTGCATGTATGTCACAGAGGGGGGGGGGGGAATTAATAAAAAATAAAATATTAACTCCATTTCAAAAACAATAAATAATTTAAAAAGAATAGAAATGCTAACTTCGGACCGGTGACAGGCGATCGGTCCACGCCCTGTGTGAAATTGAAAGGAGGCGACGTATCGCGGAGCTTAACATAAAAACTGAAATTTAATTAGACGATAAAAAGCCGCACACGGAGAAAACACGAAAAGCTCAACAATCAAACGCTAACAAGCGTTCCCCACAAAGCACACCGACGAACCTTCGGGTAGCGCGGCCACGAAGAGACAAACCGAACTCAAAACCACACACCGCGAAACAACGCACCGCTCGAGGCACAAATGCAGCCGGGAACAAGCGTTCGTCGGCGCAAATAAAAGAAAGTTTCGGAAAACAAAATTCTCGACAGCTGGACCCAAAGTTCAGGAGAACGTTCAAAGGCTCACCGAAGCTGGGTTGATGACGGGTCCGAAAGACCGTCGTCGTCTGGTTGCTCGTCGGGCCGACGCTACACCGAACTCCCGAAACGGGAACTACACACCGCCCGCAGGCCACAGCACGCCACCGAAGGCAAAGAACACCCGAAGACAGAGCACACCCAAAGGCAAACACACGCCCGCAGGCAAAATACGCCGGAGCGCAAAAAAACTAGGGACTCAGCCCTCAAAACGAAAAAGAAACAAGACTCACGACGAAAGCACCGGGCAGACGAGCGGAGTGCCCGCCAGACGGCCACTTACAGTCTGTAACCATCCGGCCAAAAGCCACCCTTTCGGTAGCCCCAACCTTGCAGGCAGGCAAGGCCGAAAAACATTGTCCCAAGATGACATTTCGAGACACGTCGAAAGAGTCACCTTCCCCTCGAACAAAATAAAACCAACGTGAGGGTCACTCGACATAAACCTTAAGACACCGGCCAGGTATAAAATAATAATCGAAATCACCAAATTGCATAATTAGAGGACTCCCATAAGTGTCGACGTATAAACCCGTGTACGAGGACGATCTGGAAGAAACCAAATCTGCGAAGAGCTGAAGTGACTCCGAGTGAAACGCTAACCCACAAGAGTCGTCACCGAATCCCCAAACAGACTAGTACCGTGGTGGTCGCGAGAGATATAAGACGCTTAAAACGATTTCGGCTTATCCTACCTCACGTCATCGAACGAGACACGAACGCAGGTGTGCGTTTTAAACCACACAAAAAATAAAAACGAACAAAATCTACTGAAATTTGTGACAATGCGGACGTGTAATTGCAACGTTATACTCAGGTACAAGAATGATTGCATCTCGAGTATCACAGTACATATACTATATAAGTTATGATTTTCGCTTAATTTTGCGATAGTACTTCTTCTTGCACTTCTCACTGATCATAGTCATTAAAAAAATACAGAAACGTGTTTCTTTTTTTTCTTTCTTTGAGAAGAACTAGGACGAATGACGCCGTCCTAGGAAGCAGGATGCACTGCCAGAATCGGAACTTCATTTTTATTCTTTATTTCTTTATTTACTTATTTTGAGTGACCCACAAACAGTGACGGCAGTAATGACATTACTGTAATGAAATACAGTAATTAAATGACTTTGTAGTAATGTAATTAATTACTTTCAGGCAGTAGTTTTGAAAAAATGACTCATTACTTTTGAAATTACTTTTGTCCCAAATGAGACAGTTCATTTGCGAGCTTTAAGACAAAAAGTGAAAATGATTTTGCATGGTGAAATATTGTGGCAGAGACATCAGAGCAAATAAACGACGGCCATCAGAGCGCAAAGCCTCGTACGAGGGACACGACAGACTCACAACGGCAGGCTTGAAAGGCGAAGGGGATGGAGAAAAGCTTTCGTGTAAACACATCGCTGGAAGGCCACGGCTCACAAGCTCCAGGCAGGGAAGATTCACGGCATCACGTCATCACGACGGTACTATGCTTCGTTCATTCCTAAGCTGAGAGCGCGGTGGGAGCTGCGAGCTCACTGGAACCAATCAACCACCTTCCTTTCATCACCTGACCCCTTCTCTGCGTGTGAGTATGAACGAGAGAGCAAGTCACGTGGCGAAAGATAGACGTGTGACTGTTCCAACGAGCACGTAGCTTCCACCGCACTCTCAGCTTAGGGGCGAACGGCTTATAGGCTGCAATGGGAAGGGCACATCACCAGTGAGTTCAACACAAACATTTGAACGCCCTTTTACCAAACCTGAAAATTTCTTGAAGCGTCCACAAAATCCTGTAAAACAGCGGCGAGGTCTGCGAACCGTTTCTTCATCGATTAGGCTTAGCGGGTTCACCGCCTTGAGATGAGCGACCTGATCTCGTAAAAGCACTGGGAATAGTTCCCACGTCGAGTTTTCCTGTGACGGTCACAAGCGAATATCGTCCCGTATGTTGTAATCCTCGCACCGTCGAACGCACAAGCACTTTGTAGAACCAGATATCCATCGCCGTCATGCCGGACCTCGCAGACCACAGCAGACCACTGCCGGCCATCGTCAACAAAACCACGTGATCCCCGTCCATGTACCTTGTGGCACCTGCGCCTCTCCGCACTCCGACGGCTAGAGACGGACTGCTAGGGAGCGCTCTGAGGGGGAGGGGCGCCCTCGGAAAGAATTAGACGATCAGGCCACCGCTCTTCCTTTCCACCACCCGATCTCGCGCGCTCTGGAAAGAGCGCTCGAGAGCGTGCAGAAAGAACCACGCGAATTCGCCATTAGTTCCTTGGAAAACCATGGGGGATAGCCATCGTCTTTCATCTACTGAGTAAGAGCATATATCAACGGAAGTGGGTTGCTCTTCTATTGCTTTTCAACTACTTTTTGTTCTTAGGCTGTCGTTTCGCCACTTTGCCGTGTAGCGGTCCCGCTAAAACATCGGAGGTTTCGCCGAGAGTGTGACGGCATTAATTGCCAGCCGCGAGGTTCATCGACGCCCTACTTGACTGATGCTAACTGCCTCTCAAAGCTGAAGTTTCGTCGGGAATCAAAACTAATCGCCACTCGCGCCGAATGTCGTTGGCGTGAATGCGCGCGCGCCATGTGGGACCGATCCGTCAGCTCCCGGGAGAGCGAACTCGGACAACCTTGAGGCACAATATTATGTGCGCCTTCAATTCCGTTACTCCTTTGTGTCTTAGCCGCGCGATCTTGAATGCTGTTGTGATGAAAGCGGTAAACATGTCTTTTCGATTACTAACTCGCTCAGGGCCATGAGGCCTCGAGGCGTGTCTCCGTGCTTTGTTAGGTTGCCTTTTGGACCGTTTCTTTTTTCTTTTCTTTTTTTATGTAGTGTTTTGGAAAAGAGCGGCACCAACGTATGCATCCGTGCTAGCAATTTGTGCGAAAGCAACAGCCGAAGAAAAGGAAGAGAGGGACGGGACTTTTAGACATCTCGCCCATTCATTTAAATAGTATCTCACCTATTGAATAGGATGGCGCAGACAAAATGAAAATAAATAACAAGTGCCAGCACTTGAAAAAAATGTTGTGTTCCAAATACCTCCAAAAGAAATATGTTCGGTCGACCTCCCCCCCCCCCCCGCCCCCCCCCTCCCTCCTCCGAGCTTCCGAGCTTCCGAGCGTGTGCATTCTGACGCTGCATGACGGTCGAGTGCTATTACGAGAAACTATCTAATATTTATAAATAATCATTTAGGGACAATTGTTAGGATTCCATTCGGCGACGCATAATCCAAAAATCAATGTTGTGTTTGTAACTTTCTATACTCAAGATACTAGCAGTACTTACTTTGGTGACCTAGCGACTGCATTACAACAATAATAATAGTAATATGATTTATTCCCATTTCCAAGATTTGCAGTCGATTCTTTGACAGAATCACGCTCCCATCACAAGTTCGGTTACTCGGTATCTGGAGCTTGTCCGCCAACGCCTCGTCATCTTTTAAGCATTAGCAAAAATGAATAGTGTTCTCACTTCTGGCTCCTTAATCATCAAATGGCGACACATATTTCTCAGCACCAACACTATCGTACTTGCACATCCTCGATTTCGTTTCTCTCTTAGAAATAATCGCGGTAGTTCGTTCTTCCGACTCTTTCTTTCTTTCCTTTATAGCAAACGCAGTGTTTAGATCGCTACTCAAGAGCATTCCAATGACCCTGGCTGTGCAAGTAACGTGCCGTCATGATACTGTTGTGACCACTCAGCTTGCGCGCATGCTCAGAGAAAACTACGCGCAATGTGCAACAATAACGGCGCTGCTCACGAGGTCGCGACCTCCCATGTGTTGAAGATTGCCCTTTTCGTTAGCATGCTAGTATACTAATGCGCACACCCCCAAGTTTTTTGTTTTGTTTTTTTACTGCGTGCGTTAGCTCATTTTGATGAGCTACTTAAAATTCGAAATAATAAAACATGGAGGACAAGCACAGGACAACCACGTTCTTTCAAACCATAAAACAACGTGGCTGTCCTGTGCTTGTCCTCCGTGTTTTATTCTTTCGATTTTAAGTATTCATGTTCACCTCAGTCGCTTTCACCGGTCCAATTGATGAGCTAACTCGCGGGATTAAGGGGACGCTGAGAATGTATTTAGGCTTGTCAAAATTTTCACCGAAACACAGCCCAACAGGACAAGGCGAAAAACACGTTCCTCAATACCCTCGCTGAATGACAGCATCCGCAAATTTCCACCCAACTGATTTCTTCTTTTTTTTTGCGAGGGGGGGGGGGGTAGAGAATGAGCCACCGCACGAACTAGTATCGGAATATATTGTTTTTGTGATTTCATACGTTGATAAACACTACAAACATATTTACACAAAAATGAACAGTTTTGTAGATAGCTATGAAACACGAGATGGAGTTGCAGCACTGCATGCCTTGGCACCAGTAGTAATTTTCACAACTTTTGTTCATGCATTGCGAGGGCACGTGCCCTTGCCTGTGACTTGAGGTGACATTTTTGGAGCACGAGTGTCTGTGCAAATTATGCTCTTTAAAGTTCTGCGCTCTGCCTCTTGCGCATTCGTTTTAAGTCAATGTTCCAGTTGTACGCGTCACCTGGATAGTAACAGTAAAAGGTCGGGGTTAGTGACACCCGGTGTTTGTACTACACTATGGGAACGGTCACTGATTGAGAATACTCAGTGCCCACCGTCGGTTATCTTTCCGACGAACAAACCTGCCCTCTATCTAGAAACAAACTTCATTCAACCAATTTGATTTCTGAAATATACTTGCACCACTTCTGTCTCAAGAGATGGAAGCATTCATAAATTTCTCAGTGAAACATGTCGCAGACCTACTACTACGAGAGACAAAAAAATGTTTGATAGACAAGAAGGTTAACCTAACCAGTTCAATGACTCTAAGAACCACGACTGCAATTGACTAGCGACAGCGATGGGTCCATTGTGCTTCTTACTTTTTGTTTTCGGCTGAATCTCTTTCTTTTCGTCTTCCTTTTTCTCTTTTATTCTCTCCCTCTTTCTTCTTAGCGTCGTGTGGGCTACTATTGTGAGCGGCTCGTGCAGGCACCGAACGTGTTAGAATGAACGACGGATGTGGTTTCAGATTGCACCCTCCCTCCACCCGCGAGCTAGCTGACTGCCTGCTTCCGCGGCTGGCCCAGTTTATTTTGGGAACCCTTGCTTTCCCCTCTCCTTCCCTTGCCCGCGTTCCGACTCCTGGAGATTTAATTTTTACTTGTCCCTACCTCCCCCTCCTGCACAGGGTATGCTCGTGGCGCGTCTCACGCGAATGCTTTGGATTCTGCCGCTGCGTTCTCCGCCGTGCCTCCTCTCCTTATCCATCTCCTTCTCCACCCCAAAGCTTACTACTCTCTCCCCCCCAACTCCCTCTCTCTCTCTCTCTCACCGTCTTTCCTAGTTATTTTTCCCCCTATTTGTTTGGATTATGTTTGCGAGTTTCCCTGAGCACCGAATTTTATGGCCTTCCCCTCCCTCGTTGTAGAAAATAAAAGAAACGAACGAAAACTAAAGCGAGCATAGACGCAAATATGAGGCGGAATCCCTTTGAAGAACCGAGCTTCGGGGGTCCCGCCATAGTGAGGAGAGCAATTGTTGTCTCGCGTGTGAATCTGCAGTTTTTCCCTTTTAGGGAGGGGGAGGATCTCTTCGTTGGCCCCGGTTGACCGTTGTGTTTCGAGACTACGGTCTTTCGGGGCCTGTAGGGAGAACGCAAACCAGGTGTGGATCACTTTTGGATCCCTCTCTCCGACTAGTCGATGCCCTCGCCAAATTTTATCTCTCTCGCTTTCTCCTTTTAGATATCTGTGGCTTTTCACTTTTTCGGGGTTGCTGCACCCTCTCGCACGTTTGACAAGAGTAATCGACGATATCTTGCAGCATGCGTACGTAAACTACGGGTGCTTTACCAAAAAAAGAAAGTAATAACGAGGACATGGTTTCGTTTGTATGCGCCAAGTATGCGCCAAGAAAGACCAGCTTCATCTATTACTTTTGTTCTTGTGCGACAGATTGCGCAATGTCTCTTTACTCTCATTGAAATACAAAATAAAACACTTGGAGAGTCCTCTCCTGGCAGTAGTGACAGCACAACGATCGTATCAACTAAACTTTCGTCGTAACAAATGTCCGGCCTGCTAAAAGGTCTCGCAAGGTGCCCCGCAGATGAAGAGACTCTTTCGACTCTTCAACCTCTTGCTTCAACCCCGGCGTCACTGTTGAAACAGCTCAAAAGGAGCGGACAGGCGGTGGTAGCTTTTCCTGGCAGCAGTGGCAGCACAGCGATCGGATGAACAAATGTTTCGTGTAACAAACGTTGGCCTCACGTTATTACTTTTTCGTTATTTCTAAGTTTTCATTACTGTTGCTGCCACTTTTCAGTATCGTCATATGTACTCTGCCTATCCCCCTACTCCCTGTCCTTGCGTTTAATGTATATATGTAATTTATTTCTCAGAGGACGACTATATAACGACGTCTGAAGAGGAGACTGTTTCAGAACGAAAGTAAGGCTGTGTGGCAGCACCTGACTGGCGAAAGGGCGATAACGAAAACAAGCTAGAACCAATTGAAAAAAAAATGGATTCAACAATGGATGTACTTGTAAGGATAAACAGCAAGATTAATAGCCTCTTGACTTTAAAGGGCACGGCCACGGTTGCGGAAACATATAGGACGTACTTTCTTTTAATTTGCTCAATTCGCTTTAATTCGTAAGCAGACGTGTGACGTGAGAGTTTGTCAGTCAGGTTCACACCTCATCGCTTTATGTAATTTTACACTAGTAGCAATATTTTCTGGTAAGGACCTTACGTGGACAAAAGACGAAATTTATGCCAATGCTGACACCCTGTGACATCGAGCACCAGAGCTTAAAACACTGCAGCAAAGGTGAAACTAGCAAGTACCCTTGTGTGTCATAAGCAAGAACACACAGTTCGTTGGTTTTATCTGACAGGTTTGTTCTTTGCCTGTTCTTGATTTCTGATCGCTCTTTCGTCAGGAACGCGCCAGGCATACATTTCGATGCTCACTGTGATCTGAGATTAATTTGTCATAGTATGGCGCTAGCTCCGCTGATATGTGCGCCAAAGTGATCGGGAACAGGCATTGTACTGCGGCACGGACGAAGTTTTCCTTCGATTCTGCAGGGAAGTGTGAGGAGAGTGCAACCCGGAGTAGCCGTTTGAAAGGCCATCCTCAGCCTAGACCGCAGCTCTCAGCTATTCGCCATGCGCGGAACTATGAAGCCTTCAAAGTTGCTGCTGATGTGCGAGGCTTCCGAAGCGTGCACGTAGGGTGCGTCAGAAATGTTTCGAAACTTCCTGTGCCGGTGCGGCTTATCTCAAAATGCTGGTCTCCGAGTGTTTATCAATGCGCGCCAGAAACACGACGATGCGTTGGTGCAGCCGCCTGCTTCAAACATTTTATCACTCGACGTTTTCTGATTTATATCGACCACCGATTGTATATGAAGTATTGAAATTTATTTTAACGTCAAAGCACCATTCATGTTGACTCATGTAAAGCTTCGTGTTTTGTTGGTTTTTGCTTTTTTTCCTGGTTTGGTAGTTTCTAATACACTTGGTATTGGCTCCGATTTGTGATTGACACAATTGTACGAATCGTCACCCAACTGGTCCCTCGCGTTATTTTTGATACCTTGAAGGCGCCTGAGCTCCCGTGAAATAACGGATTATTTATAGCTGGTTGTTGCTCACTCCATTCGACGAGCTGCTGAGACAATCGTGCTGTTTCGTGTGAGAGCAGAGATATGTCGCAGCACTGCTGTCACCAGCATATGAAGTTTTCTTAAACGTTTCTCCCCACAGACAGTTGCCGAATAACTAAGGTGCACAGTTGTGCTTCCCTTCGGTTTGGCTTCGCTCTGTGCGTTCGTTTCAACTTTGAAGCATTTATACCTTCAATTCCACAGGTTTATTCACTTCCAACTGATCACGACTGAAGCGAACCCTCAAGGCGAGTTCCCCTAGAAATTACTCTAGAAGTAACTGTTCTTCGTAATTGTTTTGGGGCTAGTATGAGCGAAAAAGGCGGCTCAACCACCGAATGCGCAAGCGAGCGACTACGTGCGCCCAGTACCGCGAGCTTCTGACGTCGCGGCCAGAGCGACTTGGCGACAGAGTCATCTTCACGTCTCTGTGACTTGCCGCCGGGATGGGCAAAAACGCCGTCCTCCGGGCTGTCAAAAGGACGTTCAATCAGCAGTCCCCGAGATAGGCGCGCCAGTCGATGTGGCCGCAAACCGAACGCGCCATGGTAGCCGGCGAAGCCGACCATTAGGCGGCGCACGGATGCAGCGGCTGTTCTCTTCACCCCAGTCTGCGCGTGTCTCCTTTGATCGGGCGGGGCCGCATATCCGCGCACAACACGTGCAGGCAGGGCGACGGCGCCGGAGAAAGGCCGCTTCCCGCCGAGATATCCACGGGGCTCGGCCGGTCAGCGAGAGAGCGCAGACCGAGCGGGGTCTCGGCTTCCCGGGGCTCGCTCGGCGGGTCTCCTCCCCGCTGGACACTGGGCTTCCTCCTCTCCCGTCTGTCGCTTTTGTGGTCCGGGGATCTCGGTTAATTCCCTTGGGAGCCAACCGACACACACACGCCAGTCTGGTGCGACTCTGATTTCGGGCCCGCGGTCCACCGGACCCGTTTACGCTGCTCTGGCCATGCGAGCGCAGAGCACCCGGCAACGGTCGGGCTGCCCGGGCTAATGGGGCTGCGGCCGTCGTGCGGTCGCGCAAGGGGACGCGGTGCGCGCGCTGCCCGCGTCGAGCTGGCCCTCTTCAGGCGCGACAAGATCGCTCTTCCCCGCAGTGCTGATGGACGCGGGGTTCGAGGCTCTCGCGTGGGGCTCCGCCACCAAGACGTTCCGTCCCCCTGCCTCTCGGCGTCATCTCAGGGCTGCGACAAACAAACGGATGGGGCGGCGGGAAGAAGGGGCCCAATGGTGCTGCACGCAATGTTGACGCCAAATGGTGCTTTGTTCAAGAAGAGGGAAACGAGTGATGAAAGCTCCCCAACACCGACAGTTGCTTTTGTCTCGACAGTTGTCGCCTGTGAACAGTTGTCGCCTGAGGACAGTTGTCGCCTCTGAACAGTTGTCGCCTGTGACCAGTTGTCGCCTGTAGACAGCAGTCGTCTGTTGAGAGTTGTCGCCTGTGGACAGTTATCGCTTGTAGACATCAGCCTTCTATAGATAGTTGTCACCTGTGAACAGTTGTCGCCTGTAGACAGCACTAGTCTGTAGACAGTTGCCTGTTCCAAAGTGGTAGGTGTCAGACTTGAGAACAGCTAAGGCAGTACCATGCGGTATAGAAAAAAACTTAGTCCAGTGATTCAGTTTTCTCGGTGACGGCAAATTAATGTGCCCACCCTCTAAGTGATCCTCGCTTGACGGGTTAAAATCCTTGTGTGACGCACCAGCAATCTGGGCAAGGTTCATTGTATAAACGCTGTATGAATGAGAGTTCGCTTGCACCTTAAATCATGCTACTTTTAGTTCTCTTTTTTTATTTTGTTTTTATTTTCTACGAACATTAGGAAATTAAGACTCAAAGCTGCTGTTGTTTCAGCCTGTTCAAGTCCTGGCGCGTTGTTGGGAAAAAACCGACATGAACAAACAAAACCACTCAAACAAAATTACTGTTCTAGATAGTAACGCAAGATTCTGTAGAGAGCCAAAACAACAAAAAATGTATAACAAAAACTAAAAAGTGCAAGCACAGCACGTAACATAATTTTATCATCAGAGATGTAACATAATATACTGGGGGAAACAGGTTAAAATTCAGACTGTGTGTATATCGTGCTCTTATTTGGAGTTAAACGCAATGCTGAAAAGCTGTTTTATTACTATATTGATTGAAAATGTATCCCCACCTTTCATCACCATCAGGTAAAGTTGAGTGGATCACGCGCACGACAGTTGTATGAAATATTCATGATCTGCAAGACGTTGGTTTATGTGAAGATTTGTTTGAATTTTAACTGGGAGGGCTTGCTGCTTGCGTGTAAAAATATGCAGAGACGAAAAGCATACATGTTAGAGCTACTACACTTTAACAGGGCGCATAACTTTAATTCGAATATATTTTTTTTAATTGTGAGTTACACGCGTGTGGTCTTCGCCATCTATTTATCAGGCTCGGCAGACATTAGATGATTAAATAACAGTCACGATAAGTTGGCTGATTAAGCAAAAACTGTTGACTGTCTATCTAATTAATGGTTTTAAGGATCATCTTGTAATTGCAGTAGTGAAGGCAATTACTATTAGAGGCGAGACCAATGTAAACATTTCCCGGAAAATTAATAGTTGTTTTTAGATACTCATTGTTGAGTTTTCGCGTTTTTTCGCCCGATTTTAATTTCCGCAAGCCCCGCCCCCAATGACGAGTGACGTAGTCGTTTCAGTCACGTCATCACTATCTCGGGAGCGCGTCCATGGTGGGTGCGCCGACGCCGTCGACAGACTGCCGAGATAGAATATCACTGGAAAACGAAGAGACGTCGGGGTAGGTCGCCTACCATTATTCGTTTTCCAGAGATGGTCTACCACTCTTGAAGTGAGAGTGGCACTCAGAAACATTTCGCACACGTCTCGCTGCTTTTTTTGCCATAAGCCTGCTGAATGATTTCAATTATCCGTTTCAGATTTGCCAAGTTTGATGAAGAATTGATGTTCGCTCTCGCTCTGGTTTGCAGCCTATGCCGAAATCGCAATTGTTTTCGCGCACGTGGTCAGAAAAACTCTTGTAGCGCAGCTCCAAAGGTTCATAGAACAACGCCCTTTGGCATAAGGAGACATAAAGGTCCCTGCCTTCGACAGCTGCGGGCGCATCAGCGAGCTGCCTTCTCTTTTAACGTTACAAAACTAGTCCGGGAATTTTTGGAACGCACCTCGTATGTCACAAATGAAATGACGTAATAGCATCCCACGACGCTGACTCGATGGAAGAAAAAAATGAAAGCGACATTGAAAGTTAGAACAATTGTTTTACCTTACAACACCGACTTAAAAGAACATTAAAACTCGGTCAGGGTTTAAGGGCGGAGGTTAGGTTGACATACGACTCAACTTTTTTTTTTTTACATTATCTCCGCTTTTTTTATACGAGCGACTGAAACCTTTCCAGGTTGTTTCTGTTTTGTTTCTGCTTGCTGCTTACAAAGTTTCATTCAGAAACACTAAAGCATGTCCCAATTATTAAAGAAAATGTTTGACTTTTTGCTTTCGTTAAGAACGTTTTGTGAATTTCGAATTTAACTAGAGCCGTGAAACCTTTCCCAGTTATACCTCACAGCGTGGGCTTTATTCTGAACCAGAAAAATTATAATTTTGCACAAATAATTTTTTAAAATAAGTTTATACACCCGTGGCCCATTTTTGATGCTTCTTCTGAAGAGAACTAAATTAATAACTAAAATAATTGCAACAAAATACAATTTATGAGGTTCAGTAAATAAAGTAAGCATGTAACTAATAATAACTGACAAAAAAGTCTCTCCGAAATATCCATTAGTTACGGAAAAAATGGTCCTTACATGTACAAAACGTTTTCGAGAAATCGCATTTGGAAGTTTGGCTGCTCATCCAGCATCCTAAAACGCTCCTGGTGCATAGTCTTCAGAGTTGCACTGCCTTGTGAAGCCCTTTGCACTGCCTTGTGAAGCCTGTCCTGGCACTCGCCTTTATTTTCCTTCTTTTCTTGCTTTCCACAGAGGTCCGAAAGTCTGCTTTTGTGATTCGGATGTTGTCCAGCAGGTTCTGGGTCGCGTCACAAAACACGCCTGGTATTACACCAAGGGCCTAAAGCACTTTGTTTCTTGCTTCGTTGTCGTTGTTGTAGAACACAATTGCGTCGTAGACAGCAGCCTTCACTGTGGGCCTTCAACAAATCTGGTTTTCGAACACCTGCACCAGATCAAGTTATTTAGCTACTCATTTGCATTCTCGTACGTCCATGAAAAGCCTATGCGTCCATGAAACATCCATCAAGCGCAAAAACTATTTATACAATATGTTTCATCAATCTTACGCACAAAAAAAATGTTGTGTTGCTTCTTTTACGTTTTTAGGGCGGAAAGAGCGATTCAAACAATGTATTCGTAAAGTTACGTGCATATTGAAGGGCAGTTTTTTAGTAGGCACATTTTTTAGATATTTGCTAGCGCTCACTCGAACATGCTCTTTGGAGGACAGGTTCTACAAGAACCCTGCTATTTGTCTAAATAAAATTTAACAAAATCACTTTTCTGGTCAATTTTACCTACCCCCCCCCCCCCCCACCTTTCCCGCAAACGCTCAAGCATTGCTTATATCCACCGCACTGCTGTTCGCTAATTTCTAGCACTACCACGTTACGGTTTGTTTTGCACGGAGATGAACCTCGTTAAAAGGGTATTCACTTGGGCTAGTTGGTGACACATTTCAGGATTAAAAGCGCTAAAAAACGCACTTGCAACTGAGGTTTAATCTGACTTAAACCAAAGAATAAACATATATGCCTTTTCATCAACCATATACGTCGAGTAAACACATTGTCTAATAATCTACGTATAATATTTTTAGCTTGAGCTAAGGACTGTAGATACGCCACCTCCGCAAAAACAAGATGAACCTCTTGTTTTTGCGATGCCTTTACCAAGCTAAAGTTTCCTTTTCATTGGCACCATTTGGGAAAATTTCCGTGAGAAAGTTTTAAGGTGTCTGATAAGGATGCTTTCAAGAGGTGAACTCTGTATGTTCATGGAAATGAAAGATTTAACTCCAAAAACATTAAATCAATCCCCCCCCTTCCCAAGAAAAAACAAACATACATATACTTTTAATGACACCATTTTTTTCTCGTAGTTTTGTGATATTGAGAGGGGGAGATTTCGGTGCTCGTTCGCACAGTAACTTCTTCTCAGCTGAGAACGATACATTTTCCGACGTGGAAATGAAGGTAGCTTTAACGAAGCCCACTATATGCTTTTTGGCAGGAGGCCATCTATAGAGTTCCCCCTGCGTACGACGTCATGATAGCGACGCTAATGCAATCTCGGAGTGATTCCTAAAGACGCTACCACAGCTGCACTTTTGGTGTCGAATGTTGCCAGTGATCAGCGAGTTCAGTTAACACACACTGAAAGGAACTAAACAGAACCAATCTGCCGTATGCTGTACGTGTTCAAAAACAAAATTAAAAAAACGGAGCAGGAAATTAACACAAACTGGGACGGAAAATACCTTCCACACTGCCGATTCTCGTTTTGTTACGGTTTAGGCCTGATGTGATGTCTGTTTCTCTTAGTTTCATCACGTGCTATCAGACATTTTGATCTTTTACTTCGTTAAATTAGGTGAGAATCGACATTTTTGCGCACCTCGCTCACGAAGTCCATATTATACTATTCAGTGTCGCTCTCGCAGTTTTTATTTCTATTAATAGTCTATGAACCATTGTTTTAACTTTATTAGCCTTCATCTGTTTCTAAAACATACTCTATTTAAAAGGTAATATGAAAACATACATCTACTAAATGTAATTTTCTTCAAACCTTTTTTTTTTTTTTTAGAAGGAGAGATTTAGGAGAGTACCGTTTTTACCGTGTATTTATCAGTTGGGTGGACATTAGATGAGGGGATAATCGTCATGCTAAGTTGACTAATTAACTAAAATCCGTTAACTAACTTGTCAATTTGCGGTTTTAGCGGTCGTCCAGTCGCAAATGCAGTATTGACGGCAATTACTTCTAGAGGCAAGACCAATCTATAGAATTTGCGCATAGGTAATGATTTGTACGACATTAATCGGTCAAGTTTCGCATTTTATCGGTCGACTTAAAAATTGCGCGCAAAATGAGCGCATCATGCCCTACCAACAATGACGACGCTTGAAAGAGTGACGTTGTCGTTCGTGTCACGTCGTCACTTTTTTCGTCGGCGCGCCCACCAAGGACACGCTGCCGAGATAGTGACGGCATGATTGAAACGAGGACGTCTCTGTTCCATTCTAATTGTGGGCAGGGCTTGCAACGCTCGTTTTGAGCGCAATTTTTAAATCGACCGATAAAACCCGAATATTCGTCGATTAGTATCTCAAAACCTATTACCCTTTGGAAAAGTATTTAAATTGGTCTCGTCTTTAATACTAATTGCCTTCGTTATTGAATTTCCAATGTGACGCCTAAAACCAATAATTAAAAAGTTAATTAAGAGATTATAGTTAATCAGTCAACTTACCGTGACAATTATCCCCTCATCGAATGTCCTCCGAGCCCGATAAGAACATAGTGAAGACAAAACTCGTTTATTTAACTCTCACTCCTTATTTAAAAAAAAAAAAAAAATATATATATATATATATATATATATATATATATATATATATATATATATATATATATATATATATATATATATATATGTATATATATATATGTTCCAATTAAAAATAAACACCCTGAATATACATATATACGTATATCAAGCGTGCTTTTGATAAAAGTATATACGTCGCATAAACATAGGGAACGCTCAAACATCATATTCAATAGTCGCCGCAGTCGATTTTACACTTTCCTTACAAAGACGTCTTGCGGCTGCTGGGCGGATGAAGTGACTAAGGAATTTTCATGTAAGTTTGCATAAAGTATTTTTTTTTTTTTGTGAAAGAACGTGCAAAAGAGCAAAATTGAAACTTGGAGTCTTTTGTGAGATCGAAAAATAGTGATAGTGATATTACAGTGCCGTTTCCGAGTTTGTCACTCGAGAGTTTGCCGATGAAGTTATGTTTTCAATCAACCGTGCAAACGTTCGTCCTGAAGCGTTCTTCGGAACAATGCGCTTGGTGTTCCGAGGCATACTGTCGCTATTGGCTACTTTATGAAAACATACTTCCAACCTTGTTTCACAAACTCATATTTCAGCTGCTAGAGGTTAGGAGGTTTTATGAGGACACAAATAAAGGTGTTACCTGTTTTGACAGTTTTATACTTTGATACCGTATGCTAACATAGCTCTGTGCCGCAGCACAAAGCTATTTGAATATTTCCCGCCGCTTAATTTTATTTGAACCAAAATGTCACGTCCCCTGGCGGTCAGAAGATGATGTTCTGAAAGTATATCTAAAAAATGATTTGCCGTAGGTGCTAGGAGTTGGCAATACGCGCCCTCAAACCAACTAAACACATTGAACATTAAAAGTAGCAGGCGAGCATGAATTGGTTAAACATCATTGGAAGGTTTGAACGCAGTTGAACGTTCTAAGCCTCCGATAAGAATATTTTTCTATTTAGTACAGAATAATTGTGTTGTGTGTATGTTTAGACGGCCGGAAGTTGATCAGCCCCAATGGACGTCTGGTGCCTCTTAGCTGCAGATGAGCAATTTAGCCAGCGCGGTACAACCGCTAGCCTAGAGTCTTTAACGAGGACCACGCAGTAGTGATACACGACCGCACGCCGGTACATATGCTCATCCAGATCGAAACGGGCAGGGGTGGGATTCGAGCCCAGGATCCTTGGGTTCTGCAGCGCGAGCTTTCGCCTTGCGCGCTCCAAGATGCGGTGCGCTCACACAGTCGACCTCCGGTCTCCCATGAGTGTTGCCCGAAGCTACCGCAAGAAACCAGTGGTAGAAGTAAACCCAGGACTTGGTGCAATTGCAGCGTATTGATCTCCATATTCTGATGTGTTCTCTTAGAATCCCCGTACAGAGGACGACTGTGAGCTTTAATGTATACAAAAAGTTTGAAGCATCCTGCTTTCTAAAGCGTATAATGAACGCTGCGAAACGGAAATCGGACCTTCATGATATAAGCCTTGGCGGAGCATGCTTGTAGAGACACGAGCGTGCTTCGCCTTGTAGAGACACGAACATGCTTCGCCGTGGTAATGTTCTATTAGGACTTAAAATAATTGTGTACGTCACAGAGCCTTCAACTGTGTACGTCACAGAAACCTTCAAAGCCTTTGGGGGTTTCTATATATATATACATATGGGAAAACAGCCTTGACCGTTGTTTTTTAGTTACCGGCTCGCTTCAGTCGCTTCGACACTGACTTCCTTGATGCACGAAATCACGCGTGGAAGGACAACGCGGACCAAGGTGAACTAGCGCGAAATAAATTTAGGAATTTGACGTAGATCCTGTGGCACGGTTTACGCTAAGCAGACCTCTGAAAAGGGGGTCTATTACAACACCAGAATATTCTTTGACACTCAGATTCTATTCACACTTCTTATCTTGCATCACGGAAGATATGGCTGTTCAGAGCGAATATCGATACGCCTTAAAAATCTGCGCGCAGGACTGGCGAGGTTATCATTGTGAGTGATACAGGTTTGCCATGAAACCGACTCTGAGTACATCGACCATGTCGTCGGCCGATACACCTACTCGGGAGGATATGCTTTAACCTGCGGCACATGAACGGGTTCATTTTAGTCCCGTGCTTTTAATGAGTTCCGGTGCCTCTACTTTGTTTCCGGTTGGGCAGTCGGTTTTTAATTGTTTCCCTATATATTAGAGCTCAATGTCTGCTTCTACCCCACCTTCGCGGTATCGTGTTTTTTTTTCTTTCTTTCGCTTCGCTTAGTATTTTATTCTTTTTTGCAAAGTCCAATGAACGCACGTGAGCTGCAATAATATCAAAGTTTAAAGTCCCCTTTGTATGACTGTTTTTCTGTGTATAATTTGCACGTCCGGACTTCGTTTTTAGCAGGGTATCGAACCGAACCCGAACGGAAAACTGAAGCAAAACCGTTATTTTTGACCGAACCGGAACAACACTGTAACTGAAATCAAGCATTTGATATTGAGCCCGAACCGGAACGTAACCGTAATTTTATGTGACGGTTACCGGTTCATCGAAAAACGGTTTGGAGTCATAAAATGTAAGCCGCGCCATCTTGCGGGTGGCTGCGTGAAGTCAATTATATATTCGCGACGGGGGCGTCAGCGGCGCATTTTTGACTTAACAACGTTAACAACAACAACAACGTTTGACTTAACAAGACAACTGAAAAATATCGAAACTAACACAAATATTTTATGTCTATGTGCCGTACATAGACGTAGGCGACTTGGCGTCGGCGAGTCGGCGCGGTGGCGTACCCTTACGATGGACTGCAAAGGATGCTACGAGACACGAGAGCCAGTCATAGCTCGGAGGGTGTCACGTGCTCTTCCGGTTGGGCGGCGCGACGCATCGAGCGCGAAGTCACGTTACAAGCTACGAGCTATGGATTGGCGCGGGTAGCTCGTATCGTCCAACGTGGAACATCGTTAGGGAAACGGAGTATACTCAAAAGGTCAACGGGCTATTCATCGTGTGTGTCTGTGTGTGCGTCATGTGCATGCGTGTGCGTGTGTCATTATCGTTTCTTGCTGTAAACAATACTTCTCAAAGTCGATTGCTCTTGTCGTGTTTGTTCCGCGGTGGCAAAATCTGGAGGTCCCAAGAGGCGGAGCTGCGACGAGCGCGACCGACACTGCGGCTCCGGTAGCCGGGACGCCAATCGCTCAGAGCATACCAGAGCAGCCCAAAACGCTAGACGCTGCTTAAAGATTTTTTTAACATGATGCCTCTTTCTTTTACTTTTTTTATTCTTATTTAATTATCTTTAGGCCGCTCTCCACTGTCTTTCTCCTCTTGAACTCAGTCAATAATGAAAGGCGTTCGGGAGTGCGGGGTGGGTAGTTTGCGAGTACGGTAAGCGCTACCGTCACGGTGCCACTGTGAGTGCCGGCTGATTGACTTCACCTGTGAGTACTACTCTTTGGCATTGTTTCTGAGCGTCTGTATGACCACTTAATTTGTGTAGAACGGTGTTGGGGATAAAAAGTCAAGATCCCAAAACGAAATTAAGCATATATTTGCTTTGCTGTCCTCGTTTCCGCAGCACGGCTTCTGATGGCCTTTTCTTTTTTGTATCTAAATAACGCAGTGTTGAACACGACTTGCTTAACTACTGGGAGCTGTGAAATTTTCTTTTTAAGAATCGGTTTGAACCGGTGCGCGCTTGATGCAACCGGTAACCAGACCATTATTTCGAATTCATCACTGAACCTGAACCTAACCGGGACAAAATGACGAACCTAACAGGATTATAATGACCGGTTTGATTCCCTGGTTTTTTAGGTCGCTGAAAATGATAATACACTATGCCTCAGACAAACTAAATGCGTCGTGTGTCGTGACATTCAGCAATCTTTATTTTTGGCGTGGCCGATTTGGTACCGCAGCTGCCTTTGAGCATAAATCAAAGACTCGAGGAAACGTGTCAGACACGTTCATTTCCACTTGAAACGTAACTCCGACGGCTTTGTTTTTTCTTTGTTTTTGTTTTACATTGACACCGTCTGGGTTCAGACCCTCTGAAACCCACGCCAATCTTACTGGCTCAATAGACCCTTTCCGAAATTCAGTGCCATCTAGTGGCACAAATGTCGGTCTAACTTTTATCGTGGTAAGGTGGTAAAGCTGTAACACTTCATCGGGCACCGTCACTTTCGTACATGAACCGGCAGGCGGGAATCTTCTTCGCACCGTTCTTTCTCGATTTGTTTGTTTCGAAGGCGACAAAGAATCTACATCTCTGTTTGAGGCGCGTACCTGCATGAATCCCTCGATAATAACCACGATATCGAGGGACTTGTGGACCGTGTGTGTGCAAACTGAGTGTTCGTACGTGGGTCCAACATAAACGCTGATGCAACGTTCATATAGAGTTCGTGCGTCGCATTGGGCTAACGTCTAGACTGCGCCAACTTCCTGTTGTCCGCTTCGGTGCATGTCTTCATCTTCTTCCTTTATCAGTCTCTAGAAGAAGGCCGCCACCAGCATCTCAAAGATGCATTCGGGTGGCTATAGTAATCGAAGGGGCCAGATTGGATTTCGAGAGAAGGGTCCACAGAACTCCTTGGCGTGACGTGGAAATGTTCGAGAGATTCAATGAATGGTGGTGATTCGTTCTCTAAACGCGGCGCCGAAAAGCTAGAAAAAGACGACATTCGACGACAAACTAAAAAACAAAACAAAAAAACTCAAACGGTTTTTAGGTGATGGGATAATCTCCACACGACGTCTCGTAAATGTTTGGGAATGTTTACGCCCCCACAACATGCACATTGCTTCAGCTTTTTCGCATCTGCTGGTTTTCTCAAGGACGTAGTCCCGAACAGTTCAACTGCGGGCTGCTGGGACCAAGGCTCCTTCTATTTTTTCTCGGGTGGGCGCTTAGTCTTGGTTGCTGGTTGGTACGAGCACAAAACTGCCGCTCGTTACCGGATACCCATGTTCCCGGAGAAGCGGTTTCCCTGTAAAGGCCCGTTCACACTCTTGCGACTGAGTACGACCGAGAGAGACCAGACCGGTTTTAAGCCTCTTGCGACGTCTTAGGACCGGATGCGACGCAGCGGAGCTGGTCCTATGAGATCGCAAGAGGCTTAAAACCCAGGTCAGGTCTCTCTCGGTCGTACTAGATCGCAAGAGTGTGAACGGGCCTTAACGTGTCTGGAAGAGACTTTACTTAAAACGTGTTAGACGTCTTAGACGCGGGAAACGCAAAATAGCCTCCGCGTACAAAACACGCGCGACCAAGATTAGTCGAAGATGGACGAGAGCGCGCTGCGCGGTAGCGCGCGCCCTTGTCCGAGCGGCGGCAACGTGCTCCCGCCAACACCTGGTGTTCTGGGGCGACCGACAGTTCTCGGGTCTCAGATAGCGCAGCCAGAGATTGCGCGGCTCTTCAGCCAAAGGAAGAGGTTGTGAGGAGGGTCGAAGGGAAGCCGTCCGAGTGGCCGTCCTTCCGAGAAGTCGGTCGGTCCGCACCAATCGGTGTCGTTATCGCTGTATCGCGACGGGCTGTCGGATGGGGCGCTCCCGCTTGCAGATAGCGGCTCCTACAAGCCTCCTCAGCGGCTATCTGACAAGGCTTTGTTTGGTGGGTGCCTTACTACCGTCGCGTGTCGACGGCGTTCCTCCCGCCGCTCTCTGCTTTGCACTGGCCTTGCCCACTCCGCCTTGTTTTTCCTGGAGCGCCGCTTTGTGGCTTCTTGATATAGAAGCTGTGCCCGCTCGAGCCGTCGCGTTGAAGCGCGGAAGCAATTGGGACTCCGCGCCTGCTCCGAGCGCCTCTTCCTTCGCTGCCTGTTGCCTCTTGGCACTGCTCTCGTGCATCGTCGGGCTCGTTGGCGTTTGAGTTATATGCGAGTCCTCAGAGGCACCGCGGATCTTTTTCTCCCGCTTAGCTGGCGCGGCTTATCTTTGTCTCTGCCGGCCTACAGTTCTCATTACTTATACTGATAGGTAGTAACAAATGCTAGGTGTGTAGTACGAACGGGCAGAGGCCGCTGGTTGACAGACAGGAATCAGGATCAACTGGTTGGGAAGCCCTAACGTTATTCTAGTTTACATAATGTTGCTCTTTTTTTACATTTTATAATATTTAAAGTATATTTCGAAAACTACAGCAGTTCACACAAAGATATTTTTTTAATAATAGGGCACATAAAAATATTAAGCGTTAGAGACGTTCTGTTCTCGATGTAAATAAAAACAAAATCGGAGGCGCGACGTAAGGTTCCTTGAGCTGTTAGGACTTTATTTTTCCCGGCCGTCGCTTTTTCTTCTTTTGCGCGATCGTTTTTGGCGCAAGTAAAGGAAGAGTAACCGGGGTGCTTACCAAACGCTACGCGGACCACTTGATCCGTGAGGCTGACACGCAGATAACCTTTCTAGAAAAACAAAAACAGCAACCATACAAATTCTAGACAGTCGTATTTCTTTCTTTTTCTATTCGGAACGGCTTCTGCGTTTTCGACGGATCCACCGAACTGTCACGCGAATTGTTAGTAGAAGAGGACAACGCCGTGAACCTGACATTATAGACGCTTTGCAGCTGCTGGGCGGCGCCATAACTGACCTTCAGTTTTTTTTGTGTGTTTTTTTCCCTTATTACGTTTACTTTACTTCATCATGACCATAGCAGGGCAGGTTATTGTCGTTTTAGATTCTGCTGTGTCCTTCTCCCTCAGCATTGGCCTTTGTGGAGGCTCGGCAACGCCCGCTTCAGAGGCTCGACGTCTGGGTAAGACAAAGGAAGGTCAGCAATGGCGGCTGTTATCTGGCGCTTGTTTAAAGCGTCTGTAGACAATTGCAAGCATGGCGCCCCGACTGGTACCCATGAATGCAAGCACGTGCAGCTTGCGCTTGAGCGTATTTGGCAAACTTGAAGTTGCATGGGCTTCTTCGCACGAGCTAAAATATGGCGGAGGCCAGTGGCCTTGCTCGCAATCGTCTATAGACAGATAAAATTCGAGGGCTTA
This sequence comes from Ixodes ricinus, assembly GCA_037355805.1. Classification (NCBI taxonomy): domain Eukaryota; kingdom Metazoa; phylum Arthropoda; class Arachnida; order Ixodida; family Ixodidae; genus Ixodes; species Ixodes ricinus. The sequence continues at coordinate 727,667 of JAZHYW010028597.1, read as the reverse complement.
ATATTTGCCTAATGGATAGCGCAGGGGAAAAAAAGTATGCATTTCTACAGTACGCTGAAGTGACAATACTGCCAATTTACTGTTTGACTGAACACAAAGATTGTGGTGACAGTAACCCCCAAAATGAGCGTGTATAGTGTGGTTTCATGTTTCTTGTTTCGATCCTACCTTGGATTATAAGATAAAACTACCCTGAAGTCAAACCAGACTTGTATGTAACGCTTTACAAGTAATGGATCACTTGTAATCGATTACATTTTACTGTAATTTTGTAACGCTTCAATTACTTCCTTGAAGGAGTAACAACCCTTGTAATTTAATTACTTTTTTTTGCTGTAATCGATTACAAAATTATCCATTATAATTTTTCTCGATTTATTTTTAGATGGTGGAAGGGGTTAGATTGTGCTAGAGTCACTCAGCTCTGTTCAACAGTAATATTTGTTTTTTTTTTTTCGAAATTATTAAGCACGGTACCTCGAGGATTAGTAGGCCACTTCACTATGCTTCGTTTCCTGTGTATATTTTCTTTTGGTACACCGTAAACTACGTCCGGGTATGAAAAATGACCTTATTTGACCTCTTGTGAGTAATGTATAGGAACAGCGTTCTTTTTATTTTTGTTTTCACGAAAGGGATTGGGTGTTTTGGCGTCTCAGCTCTAAACAAAAACGGTCAAGGCTTTTTTCTTCTTTTTTCTTCGGAACAACTGAGCGCGAGACCCCAAGGATTATGCTACCGTAATAAAAAAAAAGTTGAATGAAAAGTAACGTGGGAAGTAATCGATTACTTTAGAGTAATTTTTCGATTACTTTTTTGAGGCTGTAATCGGTTGCTTTTTGCAGTAAAGTAACTGTAATTGTAATCGGTTACTTTTTTTCAGTAACGTGTACAAGTCTGAGTCAAACACATGATATGATATGTATTATGAGAAAGAGTACACACACAATGATTGGAGAGAGCGTCAACTCATATTTTAGCTGTATGTATAAGGGATGCTATCTCTTCCGTGTTCTGCGGAGGATATCTCATTTCGTATTTAATATTGGTAATAGTTAAGAGATTTTGGGTGGCATAAAGGCAGTCTTCCACGAGAAATCAGCACAAAAATTTACTAAAGTTCAGAGCATACCAAACCCATACCTCAGCAGCAGGCCAACACATTAGGGGCGAAATTAGGACCAGCAACCATCTATAAAACGTAGGGCTGGGTATCGATTAAAAATTTGAATCCAATTAATCGAAACCCTTTAATCGATTAATTTATCGATTAATCGGTTTCGTTCATTCCCATGCATATTGACTTTGAAAAGTAAAAAAAAATTATGTTGAATTTGTGATAAATGGCACAATGTACAATTTCGGACTTTATATCAGCTTCATGAGAGCAGACAGAACACAGACACGCTCGCAAATTATCACTTCAACCGCAGAGGCAAAGAGGTTCGTTGATATTCTCCGGCAATGGCGAAGTCCTTTGATTATTTGCAATAGTCTCTGCTGCGCTAAAGTGACACTCACACTTTGTTGCAATGGCCGGGGCAACCTTCTCCACTTGTTTGGAGTTACAAATATCGCGCCTAAAGTTTACTTTAGGTCAAAATTTCACCTAAAGCTTGCTTTGCCTTCATACAGGTGCATTCGTTCACGTTTGCGTGGTGAAAGCGTTGATTTTTTTTTTGTCAAAATTTAAGCGATAAGTTGGTTTAAAAAATTATCGCGATGAAAGCATTAATTGATTAATTGGTAGGTTAATGAATCAAGTGCCCAGCCCTAATAAAAAGACTCATCTTCACCAAGGTGCATACATGAAATCGGCGTTATAGAAATAAAGAAATTCCACATGTAAATTCTTCTGGGAGCATTGGTCTCAACAATGTCTGTCCTGCCGTCTGACTGATGCAAGTGCGGTGTTTTCAACTTCCCCCTCGCCTTTATTTTTTTTCGTATATCAAGTCTAAATATATATATATATATATATATATATATATATTTTTTTTTTTTTTTGACAGTTGAACTTTACTTTTTTTTAACGACCCCTTTTTTGCATTCGGAAAGTTCAGAGGATGCATCTGTGCTGTCGGTGGCACATAGCCCACTATTCGTAGCTGGTAAAAGCTGAGCAGGCGTTACATTTGGGCCAAGTAACCGCGGTGCAAAAAATCACGTATCTTCCACAGTTTCTTTCTTTGTGGTTTGATCTGCTTTGTGTAATCGCTGTGGTGGATCTGAAAACTCGTAATGTCTAAATTTTCGTGGTTGTTAATTAGTTCGAAACTAATCAATGATGACTGGCGCGCACCAGCAAAAGAGATGTGTGTGTCAGGAAGCGTACTCTGAAGAGGTAGTCAAGTCGAAGATTACTCCAGTTTACTGATCATCCTCAATGCAACGCAATGGGGAAGATGCAAGTCTTTCTTTCACTTTTTACTATCAAGTTACCTGCCATTTAGGACGCGTATTTTTTGTTACGACAATTTGTACCAACAAGCTTGAGCGAGCCTTTACTCTCGGCTGAAATATTTATTCCTGTGAATTTCGCTAGATGTATATTGAGAAACAAATACAACGAAAAGCCGTAAAAGAGAAAACGAAGAGTAACCACTTCTGTACAAAACCAGCCACGACAGTGCGAATCATTATAAATGTTTATTTTTATTTTTTTAATTGCCCTCGAGCTTGTCTTTGCCATTTCGAAGAAATAATCAATGATTCCTGCTATTCCTAAACAATGTAGTACCGAGCTGTGAATATGTACAACCGATGTCTGGAATTCATCCTTTGCCTCGTCTCATGCGCCGAGTTTCAAACACGATCAGCAACGTTTGCCTTGTACTCTTTCATTATTAGTGTGCGCACAAGTAGTTTTCCTCGAGACCGATCCGAGGTGCACAGAAAACAGAATCCAGGAACCATTATGCAGGAGGATCCCTGGAAATACGAGACGGCATGGAGAAGGTGCGTGGGCGTCGAAGGCTCGCCGTAGTCGCGGGATTATTTCGCAGAGTCGCAACTTATTCATCCTCGGCGAACAGCTAGCAGCACCGACCGTTTCGGTCCCGCATATCTGAGCGAGAAAACAAAAGAATCGCACGAGCGGATGAGTTCCTTACTCACCCTTTGTTTGTATGGGTGAGTGACCCTGCGTCGCCATATAATAAAATTAATAACTCGGCATTGTTACCGGCGTATTAATAACGGCAGAAAAGCGCCGGAACCACCTGGTCAGTGCACCCACATATGACGTACAGGCTAATATATCAAAATGCATTGCCCTACCGGCAAAAACAACTGTTCCCAGTCTTTGCGGTCTGGAAAATGCTCGTTACAAAGTTGGAAGCCTAAGCGAACAAATATTAACTATGGTGTAAAATTCCGTGAAGACAGGTGCGTATGAATAAAAACAGGAAGCGAGCAGATGCGGGACAAATCGTCCTTTCTTCTCTCTCTTTATTTTGTTTTAAGACTAATTTTTTATATTTTGTTTTCTAATCGGGCTTTTCGGGCTTTTCGTAATGCTTGTGCAATTTGTAGAACTTGTTAGTAATCACTGTTGGTTTCAGCGCTCGCGATGTCGGATTCGGTCGCTGCGCCCAGCGAGCCAGAGACCAACGTGCGAACGATTACTTCTGTTCCATTTGCGCTGTTTCATTCCAAACCGTGTCGTTTTTGTACCCGCTCGAACAACGTTCCCTGCTAATAGGAGCCGGCCGACTACATGCCAGTAATGTCTGTCGAAAAAAAGGGGAAAGAAAAACCCGTCAAGTTTCCGAAAGGCACTAATGGAATGCGGTACTATTACCGAGAATTACGATATAATAGCGCGTGGTGGACAACGAACGCCTGTGACGAAAGAGAGAACTGCCGCGTAAAACATACCAAACAAAAGTTTGTAGGCAACGAAAAACAGCGCGCGTTCTCAATGAGCGTAGAAATGGCGGAAGTAGGTGGGCGCGGGGTAATGGTGGCAGCATGGCGTCGCCATCTTCGACTATTCAGCATCTAGCTTACGAACGCTCGGCCGAGCTGCTGCACTCCGCATCTGCGCCCTCCCTTTCCTCCCGCCGAGAACCGCTGTCCACGAGAAAGCGTTCGAAATCGGGTCAAACTGCTACAGTCGGCAAGAAACAAAGTCGCTGTCGTGCTATACTGGGGCCGGCAAACGTCACGGCTATAGCCGTGACGTTCAACGTTTTCAGGACTTAGCCGCGAACTGATCCGGCCCCGTCAAAGTTGCCGTGTACAACGTCACGGCTGCTGTTCGCCCCCTCCCTCTTTGATGGTGCGAATGGCTATATAGGTGGCTCCGTAGGCGGCCCTGTAATTTTTGGCGGCCCGTTTGTGCAGGGCCGGCAAAAACGGGCCGGCTATGCACGTAATAGTGGAAAAAAAGACTCTGCTTTCCGCTAGATGGCGGCAGTTGCGGCCACCCAGCGTGCCCCGCGGGCGCAGCCAGCGCATTTCTCTTCTCGTTGTGCCAGGACGACGAATTTTGAACGTACGAAGTACGAATCTAATCGGAAGCATCTGCGGGTGACGTTTGTTTTCTTATCATGGTGATGGAAGCCTATGTTAGAGTGTGCGCCGAAGCCGCGGGACAGTGAGTTAGTTCTTCAGGATGCTCACGTCGAAGGATATCAAAGGCGGGCGGTGTAACCATGACGGAACATGTGAATTCGATGGCTTCACACGGCCTGCTGATCTGGCGGCACGACCAGCACGATCACCACTTCTGGGCCAACTTGGCTGGTGCTATTACTGCGGGCACAGTCCTCTTCAGCATAACCGACTGGGTAATTATGTAGCTCACTGGCTAATAACGGAATAGAGTCAAGTGTTGAAAGAGTTCCTAACTAGTAACTTTTGTTCTCGTTAACAGAGGACTTCTTGGACCCTCTCCTGGATGATACAGGTATCTATACACCATATTTTTGTATTCTAAGAAGCACGTTTGAAATCACCTCTTTTCATATTATTCGGATACCGGCTGGCGTCGCCGGTGGAAAGCGGAAAACAGGTTTACTTCATTTCACCTTAGCATGGACTTACCACAACGGCTACAAGCGCGGACTCTTCGCGTCTGACGTCGGCTCGGATGCGCACAAGCACTCGTGGAGGGTGACAATTTTTAAAGTTCTCGGGTCACAGTCGCAGCCCTTATGGTTTGCCTATGGTAAGCTGAGGCAGATAAAGCTAGCCGGTTATTCCTCAACGGTGGCCACCAGCATTTTCCAGCGACAAGGTGTAAATAGTTTATAGGGGGGTGCTTTTTTCTTGCCGAAGTGTCCGCCGATAGAGCACGGCGTATACGGCGCACTCATCAGCTTGCCGTCCGAGGTATATAGTCGTGCGTCTCGGCCGGCGTCGACGATCGCGTTGAGCAAAGGAGGACGGCCACACAAGGAACATTTATACTAAAATTGATGATGAATGTAACATCTACAATACACTAAGTTTGTCCTTGTGCGTGCACCCTTCCTTGCTCACGCGACCGTCGACGTCGGCCGAAACGTTCTTTCTGTGTGAATGAGCCTTCAGGGAGACTCGCGTCCCTGCGCTAGACGTCAAAGCGTGACATGTGAGGACAGTCTCCGCCCACCGCGTCGCAGCCTACGACGTACCGCTGTCCGCAGTGAAGGGGTGCCACACTGATTGCTTTAAAGCATGTTGAGCTTTAATCGGTACGCGCTCGGAAGCGAGAAAGACAGGCAGGCGTTCTACGCACGCCCGAGCAAAGAGAATATACTCGGGTGTCTGTGTCTCGGATGGCTTCTTTCCAGCTGTCGCTGTCCCCCATCTTACGCAGAAATCTTACCAATTTTTTATAAGTTTGTGCTCATGATGTAACGAAGTATACATGTTAGATCTTATTTCAGGCACAAAGTTTGGGTCGAATTTGGATTATTTATAAAAAAAAGAAAGATTTGTGGTGGTGCAACTGCGCGAACCGCAAGTTGCACACATTTTTGTCCTCATGTTATTAGAAATTGAAACGTCTAAGGCGGAAACTAACCTTTTCCAACTTATCGGAGGTAGCATGCCTGACTCCTTTCCATTTCCCTACATCTTAAGTAATGCAGTATAACGTTTGGTGACACTCTAAGAATAAGCTTTTATTAGGCTAACTGAATTTAGGAAATGTATTGTATTAAACAATATTTTTGAAAAAAGTCGAACTATTTATTTTACAATATTTGACGCAGTTTAGCAAGGTGTTTACCCTGACGTGACCATACTTTTAAATTTAGTAATTACAGAAAGTTAATTATTCAAAATCTTTGACACCATAATTATCCAAACGTCAAATGTTATGAATTTTTATATTAAACAAAAATAGCTGTTTATGTGCGACGTGTAGTTTTTGAGCAAACGATTTAGTCGGTGTTTCATGACGCAGCCTGTATGATATAACCATGAACCTGTAGATCCTGGCAAGTGGACAGCCTCAGCTCCCCTTCCTGGTGGCGTCGAAATTTACTGGTTTGTTCCCACTCTGCAAACTGCCACCAAAGCTCTATTCATATGACGTCAGACTGCTTTTTAATGTCCAGTAACTAAACATAAGCATGGCCGCCGAGAGCAAATGCGGTTATCTAATTGGCGAATTTGTTTTCGCTTATTTTGTTTTCCGCAGAGCTCACGAATAAACGTTTTGTTAGCGGCCATGTTTGTGGCCGATGACTCAACATTTGTATAGACTCTAACATCCAGCAAGCTACTTTCTAAAAAACCAGCTGTTTGCTAAATTTTAGAACGTAATTAAGATAAAAGACATGTTCTCTCTCCCCTATTAACTTATAATGAAATGCTGAAAATTCTTAATCGCAGCGGCATCATGCCTTGATGACAGAGGCAAATGGCCTTCGGACGTGCCGCGGACACCCGTCTTGTGGCACGAAGCTCCGGCAGACTGCAACACAGTTGGCTCGGAGAGCGCACCTGCAACTGCGGCGGGTCCTAGTTCACCAAGTGTGTCAACTGAAAGCAGCGGCCATGCTTCCACCAATATTTCAGCAAGTGACACAAGTTTTCATATACTTTTCTATTTTATTGTTTGAATGTGGTATTTATTACAACAAAGCACCACCTGTATCTTCAGCTCTGCATCTAATTTAAACAAATAAATGGATTGTTTACCTGCGGACCCACTGTTCTTTTAAATGTTTAGAAACCATCGGCCTTGCCCTTGAAACAATTCCTGTATATTTGCTTTCCCCTAGAGCACTCGGGAAGTGAATCGCTAAAGTATACAAATTGAGCTTGGTAATAATTTTCCAATATATTTTGCGACTCAAAAATAAAGTTGCGACGTGACTATGTGCATGACGTCTTACAAGAAGACGTCAGGCTCAGTGCCACGTCACAGCTTCATTTTTACGGTGAAATTTTCCTGTACTTCTCATTTGCCTGGCTTTCTTCGTGCATCACAGTCCTGGACCCTCCGAGATACTCTGCGGGGGAGTGGACGACGGCACATTTTTATAGCCAGCAGAAAACGGGCCACATAGAAAACAGGCCAGCTAGAAAACAGGCCAGCTAGAAAACGGGCCACCTAGTACACAGGCCAGCTAGAAAACGGGCCAGCTAAAAAACGGGCCGGCAAGATCCAACTTGTCACGGCAAATCATGGGGCCACCTAAAAAGCGACGGCAAACGGGCTGGCAATTTTAGGTGGCCCCGAAATTTGCCGTGACAAGTTGGATCTCATTTGTCACGGCTATAGGTGGCTCCCTAGGTGGCCCCAGATTAAGAGTGTACCCTCGGAGCCAGAGGAGAAGAGACGCATTCGGCGACACTACACAGACTCGTCCTTTGGGAAAAGGCAACTCCAAACCCCGCATTCCGGCCGGCGCTATCCACTGGCTTGGCTTCCCTTTTTTCCGATTGGAGCAAAAAGAAAAATGGAAAGGGCATGTTGTGAAAAGACCCGTACTGTGTGTACGCCTTGTCGTCTCGAGCTCCGGAGGAAAGGCGCAAACGACTCGAATTCCTGGCCGAGCTCGGCCCTCCTTCCCCCGGGGCTCCGCGCCCTTTTCTCCCCGGAGCTCGGAAAGCTTTGCGACTCGCCGCTCCTTGGCAGCCCTCCCCCGTAGTTCCCCCGAGATGCACGAGCTTTGTTTGTGCAGCTCCCGAGCAATAACAGGCACAAGGGGGGCTGCCGAGAAGGGAAAAACAGGGTAGAAATCACCTGGTCGACTCTGCGGCCAGGTCCGCTCCGGTGTGCGCAGCACCACTCCCGTCGACAGATGTGGGGCCTTGTCTTTCTTTTCACGCGGGCATGGGAATCGGACCCTTCGAGTTGACCCCGATACCAGTGCTCCCCCCCGTCTTCCCCCTCACCTCCCCGTGCGCGCTTGTCGCAGTGGCTCACCCCCTGCTCTCGGTGGCCCCTCGGCCCTTGTGAAAGACCCAGAGGTGTGGTTTCCGTACACCGACCTCTCTGCCCCCTTTCTTGACCCTGCGCTCCCCTGCCTTCCTCCTGATGAGGGGAGGGGACGTGACCTGACCTGCCACCGAGGACTATCGGAGGGCTGCGCGGAAATTTGCTTCATTCTTGGCGTCCCTGGACAGGTGACGCTCGCTGCGACTGCTGCGTCGACAATGGCCGCTTTCCCCCGCTCTTTCTATTCGCGGGATGATCTGCCGCAGCCATCTTACGAGAAAAGCGGGACTGTGTTTTGTGCCGCTCCGATAGTCCGGGAGAGTTTGGAACGAGGGGGAACGACGAGGGGCGGGCGGGCTCAGAGGCCGAGGCGCCGACGCTCGACGGAGAGAACATGCACCCGAGATATGGAACGTTTACACTCGCAACACGATAAGTTGGCCAGGAACGAAGGGAAAGGGCCGTTTCCGTGGCATTTGCGCGAGGTTTCAGAGATGTCAAGTGCAACTTTAAATTTAGCTGGCAGTTTTCGAGCGGAAGGTCGCGTATTCGGGTCGGTACGTCTGTAGAGCCAGTTCCTAAGATCGAATCGGTATGAACACTAGTTAGACTCAATCTTGCGCACGCTCACTGTGCATATTGTTGTTTCCGGTTGTTTCGAATGTTTTTCGACGGTTCGCCGTCCCTAGCATCTCGGCTCAAGGCTCAAGCTGACACTTTGGCTATGGCTTTGCGCCCAGTTTTCGGCCCTTACCTCTATTGTTATTGATTGCCCAGGCGCTCGTGGCACTCGATCAGTGCAGGGACTTGCATTTCTTCACTCAAACATGTAGACCGAAACCTATAGGCAGATAGGACAAACGGATGCTTGAAAGGAATAATGCGGTTCAGGTATAGTTCACTTCAAACGTTATGTGGGCCCTGGGTCTCGTGAACCCTCTCAAGCATCTTATGTCGTATTTTCCCACACAAAGCGGAGTGGAACGAGATCACCAGGTGGGGGGAGGCGAACATGTCACGTGCCTACCTGGAATTAGAAGAAGAAAGAAAAGAAAAAAAAACACGAAACGATTTCTGAATTCGCAAAAGGGATTACTCCCGTGCTTCATACACTTTCCGTCACATTATCAAAATGTTCAGCAAAAATGTGCTCGCCTTCGCGTGTGATCGTCAGAATTATATACTATTTGGCGTTAAGTTTCCACTCTCAAGTATTATAGTCTGCTGGTTATACCCTGCTGTAGACACGAACCTCAGAAACAATGGCGTTCGCGACGTATTTGGCCTTCCTGTGGCGGTCATACACATACAACAGAAGAAACAATTCTGAAAGAAGCACATATGCATAGCCGCGTGCACATGCCCACCACGCGCACTCGTAAATACAAATAGTGGCGTGACCTGGAAGGCATCCCTAGCTCAGTTCGAACTATGCTGCAACCTGACTCTCCACGCGACGAGTTTCTTATGCCGTCAGCGACTGCGGTAGCCTTTATAGTACTGTCGGGTTCGAATTAAATGCGAACACTGGAGCGCCTGGCCGTCGACACATGCTCGCACCTCCTGGAGGCCTCCGGAAGCTGATAAAACCGCGGGTTGGAGAGTTGAGCGCTTCGAGGGTGTGCGTCCCAGTCCGATGTGTTTGAACCTCGTCCAGCACAACCCAAGCTTCGACGCTGCGCCGGTGGTGCGCTGCAAGTTCCGTCACCGTTCGCATTTCATTCGAACTCGCGCGGAACGAGAAGTGCATATTCTGCTGAGAAGTACGCGGAACGAGAAGTGGATATTCTGCTGGCGTTGCAGCCGAAGTGCGAACAATCGTCGATGGCTGCGAATTCGGTCTTCGCCACCGAAATGTCTTGGAAGGCGGAGACAAACGATGACACACCCTTGATCCGTGGTTGTCGGCCCGCGGGCACGCGACCTGGGCCCGTCGCATGGACATTTCTCGTCTCCATAGAACGGAAACGATGTCGGGCCAAGAGCGCGCGGCGCTGTCTGCGCCAGGGGCTTCCAGCGCGGCGACGCGCGAACGGAGCATGGGCGCGACACTCTCGCGAACACGGCTTGTGCCGTGGCGGCATCCGAGCGCTGCCAAGGAGCACGCAGAGCTACCCTGCAACGCCTGGGGCCCGTCTGCGCGAGAGCGCGCCTTGCCGTACAAATGAACTGCCCCGAAAATAACCGCGGTCTCTGCGGTGGCGAGAATTCCGTGTGTTATAGCGCCGCCTGGTTTGAGTGAGCCGTGAGTTAGCCCGAGAAAAACGAGGGAGAAACCGCCGCCTGTGTCCGGGGAGAGGGAGGAAAGAGCGCCACCGAAAGGAAACAAAATAGATGTCCCCCGAAATAGAAGGACTTCTTCATTAGTGAATCAAAACAAATCGTACTTAACCCCGCGGTCTCTGTCGCCAGATGTCGAAATAACAAGAACGCCTTTGGCTTCTTCGTCTTGGCTCTCCCGTCGACGCGTCGGCTCGTTTCTTCTCTAGCTTTGTGGATGTGTTGCTCCCCCTAAGGTTTAAGTTGATCCACCTCGATTATTTTGTATGCGCCACCCGTATCACGAAGGCTGCTATGGACCAGGAAACTACCAACAAGACACCTCCCGATGCAGGCGCTCAGGGAAGAGAACATTCACTTCAGCCACGGCCATTGCGAAGTGTTGTCGTTGTAGCTCGTGTAACAGAACTCTGCGAAGGCATGTTGGATTTCCTAACCTTTTAGGAGGTGGGTACATTGCTCCCGGCATATGAGTTCACGTTTTAGCCTTCTGCACAAATGTCTCATACATTCTAGTCGGAGCATATATTTTGCTTCTTGAAGATGTGGTAACGCTGATAGCCTTGAGTGATCTTTCTTGGCGTCAAAATGAAACTTCGACATACCGAGAGACACTTTAAGCTGGTAAATAATGTATAGCCGCTATACAGATTCCCCGACTACACTTGTTCCCTAAAAAAAAAAATAGAAGAAGAAAAAAGAGGGGCAGGTACTGCACTATTTTATCATGATGTAAACCAAACACAGCGCGGCCTCCCCTGCCCGGACTGTTCCATTGAGCGCTACGTCATGAAGCAGTTCTTCGGCTGCCGCCAGGATAGGGCTTCCTAGATATAAAATGCTGTTCGCGTGTTCCTGATAAATCTGGTGAGCACTACACATGTTGTCTTCTTTTGAGACGCTACGATATCGTCATGCTTTAAAGGTACCTCGACTGGACAAGAAAGATGAAATGACAGCACATATACTAGCTTGGAATGAATGAATTGAAAATGCGAAAATGCAAGACGAAATAAATCGGACTGAATTCTATGGTATGACACGACCTTTCGCCTCCCTTTTATCTCATACAATTTCCTAACGGGGTGCTTTGAGTATGTTAAATCATTAAGCAACAATAAAAATATTAGGTAACTTCGGACTAATGATGTGATGATGGAATCGGACGCCTGAAAAGTCATCCCCCTCATTAGTTTGTTGACATTCTCAATCTCTAAGAAATATATATGCTCGCACTAGAAATAAGAGATCGGTCCCTTGATTTAGATATGCACTCTGTCGAACCGGATTCACGTCCAGATCGAAAACGTTTCAAAATCTAGGACCTTAAAATATTTTTTTTCTAATTAGATGTTTCATCTTAAGTAAAATCTGATAATATTGATGATGTATCAGAATGGTGTGGGAAAATTATACACCTACTCAAGTGCCAACCTGTTAAAGTTTGAAGTGTGGTGCGGGCGACGAAGCAACGAGGAGACACCTTCAAATGGAAAGCGGCTCACATTTCAAGTGAATTGAAGAACGTGGGTCCTCTTGTGACTGTAAAACGTTCTGGAATGCATAGCAACGCGTTATTTCAAAACATCTCTCTACAAGTATTTTGAACACAGGTTTCACTCACATATTGTTCCATTCAACCTGATGAATTCTTGTCTTTGGCCTTTAGATGTATTTTTTTTACGACACGAAACCACATTGTCTGGCTCTTGCTTTGTGTCCCCGGGAGTTTTGACGATAAAGCGGGAAGTTTCCTTACTTCCACACACCTCAAGCCCCCGTCAACAGCAGACTTCCATGATATACTCATTTTTTGTTTTGTTTCTTATTCCACCTCAGAAGCTGTGAGGAGGGCTCTATATTTTTTTTGTCTTTTATTACTTTAGTACTAGTGTTTGCTTCTTTCAATTTGGCTGCGTCACTTGCCTTGGGATTAAATTCCGATTTTGGAGATATTCTTTTTTATTTTAGAACCACCTTTTTTTATTTCTTACCTAAATATTACGCACTTATTGGAGCTTGCTGTCATGGTCCGTTCGATGTCAGTTAGCTTCCCGGGAATAATTTAAAATCCCCGGCAGCTCCTGATTGGATTAATTCCACGCGACGCCTGTTTCCGTATAATGCGAGCAACAGGGTTCTCTCTCTCTCTCTCTCGCTCTCGGCCCCACTCTCACCCTCTCAGTCGTTCTCCCTTGCTCTTTAAACTTCGTCGTCCCCCTCTCTCTAAATTGAGACACCCAGTATTTATTTATGTTTGAACTATCTCCATCTTTCGTGCCTCTCCATCCTTTTTTTTTTTTCGCATATAATGTCACATGCACTCTCCTGCAAGCAAACATAACACTGGAAAACCAAAATCGATACAAAACGTAATACTCACACACGTCAACAAACATCGAAAGAAATTCGTAATATAAAGTCGTCTTTTTGAAAGAAACATAATTAAACAAAAATAGCTGCCGATCTTGGAAGGATTCACTCAATGCAAATTCCCATCCTCCCCCAAATTCAGCCGCCCTGGGTTCGTTTTCAAAGAAAACACGGTCTCAACACCAGAGATAGAAGAACAGCATAAAGCAAACGTGGCCGTTCCTGATTTCGATTTCTGAGCGACCCCGACTGGCTTCGTTTCTCAGTTATTTGACGTTATACACGTTTTTAGTCTATCAGTCCGTGTTGCGACCCGAGTTGAAAATGTTTTCTTACCGAAGAGAGCACAGAGTCACCGACTTGACCTTGGGTCTGGCAAGGAGGCGAGGCTGTGTCATCGCGCTTTCAGGTACATGCCCAAATGTAGGAATCGCTCGGAAACTTGACAGCACGAATCGTTATAATTGTAGACCAGGATCAAGGCAACACTGCGTTGGTACTGTCCGAACCAAGTGGTTCGGACAGTACCAACGCGGTGGTTTTGCTTTTCTAAAATGGGGGTAAATAAAAGTCGGTTCGGTAAAGATTCATGGACGATTCTCAGGAGGGCACCCTCTGTGACCGACGGCGAACGTAAGCGAGGCTTCTTTGTGCTCTCACGACCGTAAAACGAGAAACCGAATGGGGTATGGACTGTTCGACTGACAGCTTTCGAAGAAGCCCACGCACTAGTGTGCCGAGATTCTAAGTCTGTGTGGCCGGTAGCCAAAATGTCGGCGTATTTTATTTTATTTGCTCATCTCTCAAGGTTCAATGCGGGGCTTCGACGTTGAAAATGAGCGTTATGAGAACTTGATTACGCTTGGAGAATGCGTGAGCGCGCACCGTGGGCTCGGGCCACAATGATTCCGTCAAAGTCAGGCGAATCCACGCATTTCGCAAGAGTCGCTTCGTTTCCTTTTGTTTGTTTTTGTTTGTTTCGCACGCTGCCAGCTTTTAGCACAGAGGGGTTGCCTCAGCAATGGGGTAATTAACGAAGTGAGCGTCTCGTACGCGTGTCAAAGAGCTGCTGGAACTCGTTGGAATTGTTTAGAATCTCGGGACGCGACTTTAACGTAAACAGTCGTACGTCATTCTCCTTTCCCCTCGAGGAGAAGATGTGTTGTGTTAGCTGTCAGTCGCTGGCGGGCACGGACAAAGACGGCAGGAAGGAAAAAACGGAGATAAAGAAAGGAGCGCCGCAAATTTGTTCCTTGATTGTCCCCCCAAGTGGCAGGCGTCTAAGCCGCCTTAGCCGGATCCAAATAGCACAGTACGCGAGGCGCGTGTGGACACCCCACGGTGACTCGTGAAGTATGGCATGACTCCGGGGAAGATGAGCGCTTTTTATAGAGGATCGTTAAATCTCCGGCTCCTCGCGTCCGTCGCCTTTTTCGAAGACGACGAATTTAACTTCCAATGTCTGTTTTTGTAGAGACAACTTTGAGCTGCGCGTGCCACGGTTCAGTCTGTTGGAAGTTTATTTTGATGTCGTGCTTAGTTTTTTTTTCCCCCTACTTCTTTTTGGCTTTTAAGTTTTTTGTATTATTTTTGTCTAAAAAAAGCGTGTGGAAAAACGAAACACGATGAATTACACTCTTTACCGACAGAACTAACAGAGGGACAGTGATGACGTTGTCGAGGGCAACGTGCTATTTTGCAGCGCAAACAGTGCGTGCATTTATTACCCAATGCCCGTTGCAGGCCAACACTGCGTGATACCGTTGGCGAGAAGAAAGCATCGATATTTCCTTAGCATTTACTCATACAAGATAGTGTCTAACGCAAAATTTTGTTACCTAAATGTGTGCGCTCCTTAAAGCACATATCACTCTATTAGGGCGTCTGATTAGTAACTAAAACCTGCAGAACTAAAAAAAAAATCACGACAACGTGTTTTGCTTAACTTTGTTGCTCTCTCCGTGTATGATTCCGGTAACTAAGTGCAGGATAAGCATGACACCACCAAAGTCGCGCAGCACTCAGCAACACGCTTTTTTCTTTCTCATATCCTAAAGAACTCTTACTAGTTCGTAATACTGTCGAGACCGGTTATAACGAACTCGGTTATAACGAAATAGCGGCTGCAGCGAAGCGATCACGATTCCCATTCTCTTTTGCACTTCGTTATAACCGAAGTCGGTTATAACGAAATGGAGGATATAGCGAAGTGATTTCCGATTCCCGTTGACTTCGTTATAACCGGTCTCGACGGTATTTGAAAGTAACTGCCCATCATTTTCCGGTGTTGGGGCTCAATCGAATTTCAAGTTTCAAGTAGCGAAACGCTCCATGACTCGGCGCTGAAGCTTGCAGGCGATGCACCAGCGTACCACCTTGCGAATGATGTATGCTATCCCATATCTGCCTACCTCACGGCGTCGGGCCATCCAGCACCCAAGCGTGCGTATTCAAGAAAACGCTCTTTGCAATTCCTTTTCTTTTTTTTTCTTTTTTTTTTTACGTTTACGGTCGCGGAGACCGACAGACCGACACTTTCGGCGGTCCCGCTGTCGAAAACACCGGAAGGCCGCTCCGTGGCAGGACTCGCGTCGATCCGCGCAGTGCCCGCAGTGTGGCGAGTCAAGTTGCGAGGCGGCCGTTGGACCGAGCGCAGCAGCGGTGGCGGTGGGCCCGAGAAAACGCCGGGGCGACGCGGCGATGACCGCGGTGCCGGGTGTGCGGGCCCGGCACGCGAGTTGGCACGGCGGCGCGAGGAGCGGCGCCTGTGTCGGCGGCGGCGACCAGCGCGGACGGCGCAAATAGGCCGGTCATCGTGGGGAGCAGCGGGGACGAGCGCCCTTGGAAACGGTCGGCTCTTTCCCTGGGCACAGCTATATATATCCCGATGGCCACGTCTGCGCAGAAATACTCACGCATGGCGACCGCGGCCGCCCGAAGAGGAGGGAAAAGAGCCGCTACTCCCGCTAAGAAGAGAAATTCATTTGGCCCGCTGTGAGGCCGATCGATGCGAAGCCCCGCGGTTTCCCCAGCCGCCATAATTTCCACACACGCCGGATAATTATGTAACCTTTTCGGCGGCCGCCACGGCGCTGCCTTGTTTCTTCGCCTCGGACTCTGGCAACGTGCTCCAGCCATATCGGCACCGACACCGCCAGCCTCTTCCGCGCATGCGCCCTTTCCGTGTGCAGGCGCCCTGTGCCCGGCACGGGTATCCAGGGATATCTTGCCCCGGATGACTGCGAACAGAGCGGGCTCGGACGCCGAACCTGCTACCGTGGTTTGGGTCTGGGAAATCCTGGAATTCGGAGGAAACACAACGCTCATTTTTTTCCGAATCCTTGCCCCATGTGGGTTCGATTTATGTCGTCACGAGGTCTAAATCAAACGCATTTCGAAGCCGAGCGGTCGTGCCACTGTGTCAGATTTTGCGTGTATACAGTGTACGTACAGCACGCTTGTTGGTTTCGACGGACCGGGTTCGTGTTGCGTGGAATCAGGTAACGGCATTTATTTCGACCAACGTTTCCAGAGCGGGCGCCGCTCGAATCGCTTCAAATTGGAACTTTGATAAAACAGTTGGTTTTAGTGTACGTTGTAACACTAATATCGCCCCTTTTTGTTGTCATCCTTGCGTGCAATAACCAAACAAAATTTAAAAAAAACTATTTACTTTGTATTTATCTATGCTATACTTTCATATTGACGCATATAAAAGTCTTTGATTTAAAAATCCGGTCCTAATGAGAAAAACAAAACGCCATTCATGTCTTTACACTATATTTTGGATTATGTCCAATGTAGCTCATCATCGGTTTCACCCTGGCGAGTGGACAAAACGCATGCAGTTATCACATGTTCCTTCACGCTGTATCTTTTGTAAGCGCTTCTCCCAATAGCTCTGGGCAATGGGGTGAAGTACGCTTTCGGGAAGCGGAAGTGTGTTGGCGCTCTTTCGATATTTCTTCGGCGGCCACTTCAGTGTCTTCGTGTGCTTTGGGTTCGACATTGAAAGCACTGAATAGTTCGAAAGTAAACCTTGCGCATAGCCTCAGACTGGCAGCGTATGTTGCACTGAGAGATCTCTGTGTATTTCTTTATGGAAAGGGTAGGAGTTTCAAGCTTACGAAGTTGTCATCGCTTCCTCGTTTTTTATGCATTCGAGATTTCGTTCTCCGCCCGTTCAAATTTCAAACACGTCCTTTTCATTGACCTTAAACGTACAACCTAGGTTTTCTGCAGGAAGATAATCCTCTTAGCGCTCCCTCTCTCCTATGCTGCGAGGTGAGCCACACTCTAAAAAATGCCAGTGCGCCTTCTTTCCCGCGCAACACTCGAGAGCCAATGACCGCAATATGCGGAGGCCGCTCAGCGAATGACGATGCCGAAACGTATGTTTAGACCAAAAAACGCAGTCTGAGTTGTGACATTAAGCAATGCAAAACGTCACGCTTGCATTGCTTAATGTCACAACTCAGAGTGCGTTTTTTGGTCTAAACATATGTTCCGGCATCGTTATTCGCTGAGCTGCCTCCGTATATTGCGGGGATTGGCTCTCTGAGTGTTGTGCGGGAAAGTAGACGCACGGGCTTTTTTTAGAGTGCAGGTTGGGGCAAGGTAAAAAGTGGAGAGGATATTGGAAAGGAGGAGGCGGGCAAAAGTGGAAAGCGCGAAGTGTACGTCGGCCTTTGAGAGAAAACAATCAGTTAGGTTCAAGTGTTTCTGCCGCTGCAGCTCTATTCACCAATTCACAATAATTGACGTCTGTCGGGTTGCATAGTTCTTCGCAGATATATATCAAAAACACACCTTGACGTCTATGTCAGCTATGATCGAAACAACAGATGGGGTTTCATATTGCTCGCCTTCATAATTTATCTTAATGGTATTGCTCTAGAAATGGTGCTCTGAAAAAGTGTGGACTAATACGAACCTGACAACAAAGGTTCCAACACATTCTTCGTACGAGCACATAAAACCGCCGATCATGTTGAATTACTTCTCAGTGTTGCCTACACTTTGTATATACAGTTCAGAATAAATGTACTATCGCGGCCAACATGAGCTGAAGCATCGCTCTGCATGGCGCGCGGTACTGTCGGAACCGCCTGTCACGTTTTTCTGCAAACTGAGAAGCACGCTGAGGCCAAGGCAACTCCCTTCCGGCGCTCATGGCGCCACACTGCACTTCCGTGTCGTCTGCTAGTGAGGACGTGGAGGCGACATCCCTTCCTTTAGTCGAACCGTAAAACCTATGCATGACGCAGCATAAATCTATCGCGAACTTCCTCGAAGAAATTTCTGCAGACCGACATATGAACACGCAATAATCAGTTCACATCTGATTTGATGAAAACACAGATGTTTCTCTGTATTTGACAGAGACATATTCGAAGGGCAATGGTATAGAGGAGGACGTTGACAACTGTGAATAAATTAATTCGCGCCAGTGATCAAGGTCGACCTGGGAATGCACCACACGAAGGGCATTTTCGAGCTACGAGGGCCGACCAAAACCGCTAGCTCATCTCAGCTGTATTGGCGAACCCTTTGCATAGACCTCTTTTACTAAGAGTTTGGTGCATGCGTGACGCCGCCATAACTTTAGTTCACAGGAGGCAGAAGGCGGTGCACGAGAGGGCTCGCACGTGCCTTCTCGTGCTCTACACGCGCAGAGCTCCAGTGAGGTTGCCGCACGTGCAGAAAGACTAAAGTTTCCTCAATGCATTACGGCAACAGTGGCGTAGTCAGACTGGCTGGTGCGATCAATCTACTGGAGCGGGAGCTTTGAGAAACCCAGGCGATCCAAGCGTCCACCCAGACAGTCCTGTCAGGGTAGAGAACTGCCGTGTCAGTTACAGACGACAAGGAAGTGCATAGTGGCGCAGCGAGCGCCGGGTGGGAGTTGCCTTGGCCTCCGCGTGCATCACAGTTTGTAGACAAATGCGGCAGGCGGCTCCAACTGTACCACGCGCCACGCGGAGCGGCGTTGCAGCTCATATTGGCCGCGATAGTACACCTATCTTTGCATAACTATGTTCTCACAGAAATTAAACTCTATCTAGGTCAACGGATCGGGGGATCGAACCTTTCGAACGCGTATGTTACACACACGCATTACCGCTTGTTGGCCGGATGCAGCCGCAGCATCCATATTATTCTCTTGTCATTGACAAAGTATCTCCAATTTGTGGAAAGTGGATCGTATTTGCGTGCAGTTTATAACCGGGAGAATTTAAACATATGGTCGCAAGAATCGCTAAAAAAAACGTAACACATGAAGTAACTATATCATAATTCCTTACTTTGTCACAAACGTAGTTCAGGCCGTGATATTTCATTGGAAGGTTTCAGTTGAAATGGGCAAGATGCCAGTTTGATGGACTGTGCCGATGGTGACATTATTGGGACTGCTTCCGGCGCCCCGAAGTTTGAAGACAAACTCACAACTCTACCGTTAATTTTGCAGCAAAAAAAATAAATAAAAAATTACTGTATTTTCCCGACTATAGTCTGCCCCGGTGCATAGTCCGCAAAGGCAAATTTGGAGTCAAACATAACAGTGTTTGCTCAGATAGCCCGCACTCGGTGCAAAGTCCGCACGCCCTGCATTGTCCGTACTTAGTGCCTAATCGAACGTAAACATTATCACACACAGCACACCTTGACAAATGTCTGCTTTACTAGCTCACAAAGAAGCTTGTATCATACATAAACCAACATTAATTAACTCCTTTATTCATAAAATCCTTCACGTGTTGTCACAGTGAACGATTGAGAAAAAAAAGCGCAAGCAAAAAAAGCAAAAAAAGTTTCTGTAGATAGTCCGCATCGGGTACAATTTCAATTTTTCAACATGTAGAGTCCGCGGACTATAGTCCGGAAAATACGGTAATCCCTCAGTGATACGCCTCGGATTGAAAGTTAAACGGGTGAGATATTTGCAGGGTTTTCGGGGTTTCACATCAGTCTCGTGGATCTGCCCTCGTTTCTCTGTACCGCCACTGCCTACACGCAGGCGGACTGCGAGTGGGAAATTAAAAAAATAAATAAATAAATACACGAACAAACCAGGGCCGTGCTTAGACTAAAATGTCACACGTATCGGGTTAAAGTAAATACGCCTCCGTGAGAGGCGAAACGAAGACGGAGGTGGCGACAATCCGTCAATGCCCCGTGTACACGAGCACGCCTCTGAAAGGCTCCACCGCGAACTACTGAGTCGCCCGGCTCCCCCAAACACGCATTTATCGTACTCGCTCCTTTGTCGTCCTGTGTTTCGAATCTATTCCCATTTCCGGCTTTTTGATTTCGCCGGCCCCCGCACTATTTATGCACATACACATCTCTATATGCTTACTCTCTGATACTGCGTTCGTCAAAGAACAAGAGGCGAACGAGCGTATTCGAGATCTTGGAGAGAGCGGAATTTGAAAGACACAAAGCCAGGGAAAGACGAAAAGGAACAAACGAGAGAAGAAAATCCCAAGTCGCACTCGGCAAGTCGAAATCCCTCGCTTTCTTTTCCTATTTATGTATCGCTGCTTTCTTCTCTTCCTGGCCCATCGAGCTCCTCTATTCCCTATACTGGGCCGCGCACTCTTTCTCTCTGCGTATTTGCATACGGAAAGTGGAGCGGTATATATGCGTTTATATTGCCGCGCTTTGCTCTCTCGAGTTTCCCCGCGCGTTTTTGTGCGGTTTCTTTCAACCCGTTAAATATCTATTCACGGTAGCGCCGTTTCGGGCCTCTTTATTTGCTGCTCTGCGAGCTCTTCTCCTCTGAGGCCGCCGCTTGCACCTCTCGCCCAGGCAGCCGCCGCCGCCGCCGCCGCCGACGCCGCCACCGCGGTGAGACGACGGCGACGAATCCGAGATCCTTGTTATAAGATTTGAAAATGTTGTCCTTTATGCCGCTTTTTCGCTCCTTCCTTTTTGGTCCGGTGCTCTCCACCCTACTCCCGTCGTTTTTGTCGAAGCTTACCCCGCGATTCCCCGTCACCGTCGTCAGAGCGAGCGCTCTTTCTTCCTTCGGCTCGTTCGCGCAGAGCGAGCCGGCCGCCGTCTTCGGCCCCCGCGATGTTTTCTGTCTGCTGCTTTCGTCGTCTGCCGAGCGTCTTTCGTGTAAATGGAGCAGAATGGGTTATGAAAGCGAACTGTCGCTGCGCGGAAGTTTATTCCCGTTCGCGTTTTCTTTTCGCTTGTCGGATTTAGGCTTTTTTTCGGATATTTCTTTCTTTCTTTTTGTTTTTTCACTTTTTTTTTTCCTTCTTTTGAGTGAGAGGTTGTGGTTACGTCACATGCGAGGAAAGAACGAGCGGGGAGGTCGGCACCGGGGAGCGTCTGCCGCGACTCGCCGTCTGAGCCATAGTCCTTGAGCCCTCTGTCATTGTTCAAGGTCTAAAGGAGCAGTTGGGAAGGTTTTGTCGGGGCTCATTGACCTCGACCTAGGTCTTACAGCTCCGCATTCGGTACTTTGAGAATCGGGCGACATCACCTTAAAGGAAAGGGTTTTTTTCTTTCTTTTTTTTATAGTCATTTGTATAACTGAACCATTTAGTGCTTAATTTTCCAGCCAAGGATTTAATCAGGATCAGTTTTCTAGATGGTCAATCGGCGGCAGATATTTCACCCAGTTTCTGGGTGAAATTAATCTCTGCACTTCGGTCCTTATGATGGGAAAAAAAAAGGGTGTAAAAGAAAAGCTCTTGTTTTGAGTCCTTCTAAGAAGGGACCGAAGGAACTGATTAACTGTTAGTTGATTGATTAAAATTAATCGAGGTAAAACTTTTAATTCACGCTCAGCGCTATGCCGTGGATGTCTTTTTGTTAGTTGTGGGGTCTCTTCAACCTATCGGCTGCAAGTCAGATCAACTTTATAATTGGACTGAAATTTAAAATGTGATGCCTCCACAAACTACACAACGCCACCGTATCAGCTGCTCGGCTTCTTTTAGCTATGTTTCTTTTTTAATATTTAGCTGTTAAGGTTGTCTGTCATCTTTCTGTACGTTTCCTATCATCGCTGAACCAATCATAAAGAAAACAAAAGGCCCAGTGACTTGCACTTTTGGCGCTGCTAGGTTCGGGCCATTAGCTCGTAGTGTTGGCTGCGTTTTGACTTCAACTGAAATGAAGGATAGCATGAAAGGTCCTACGGGTTTTATGCGGTTTGTATCCATCGCTAATAGTTGGAAAATGTAAAACTACAACCACATGGGGCTTTTTTGTTTTTGTTTTTGTTTTGTGGCCGTTGGTGTTTTGGTTTTCTTGCCTAGGAAAATGTACAACAGCCGTCATTTATGATTGCAAACTACAGCGCAATTTCAGCGATAAGCCAATGTAACCATAGTAATCAATTTAGATGCTGCGTTTTCATTATACGAATGTTTATAGGAAGCACTGGGTTGGGATTGTTTTCAAAACGTCCGGGACCGTTATAAAGACCTTGGTCGCTTTGCCACGTTGATTTGGTTTTTATTAGATGTCAAAACTGCTCCGGTTCGTGTAATTCACATTGGTGTAAGGAATCAATCTACCGAGGAAAGTGTTAGATGACGTATAGTCTAGTTGAATAACTTAGGGCGACAACTAAGAACTTGAATATTCACTCTTCAGAATACTTTTCGGATACATATGTCGCATCGAAACCAAAGTTTGCACATACGAACAACACGTATGTTTCTGCGAGAAATGAAAAAAAAAATTATTTCTCACACAGATGCCTTGGTGCACCACGCAACTGTCACGAGGGCCTCTAAATTAAGTCCTAGGGGATTACCGTATAATCCTAGCACTAGTGAATTGCTTCTTCGAATTTTCACGTTATTACTGATAATTTTTCAACACCCTTCCGGGAACGTTTTTGTGCACCGAAGGCACCCTCGAGAAGGTTTTTTCGCATGACCTTGACTCATAGCAATCACTTGAAACGGCAATTTTACCTGTTGCCCCAGGTCGGAGGACGAGTGCGTTGCAAATCGAAGCATGGGCGCAAAGAGATAGACGGAACAGAAAATGCAGATGAACGACCATGAACTTAACATTGCTCGTTCTTGCGAGTGAAAAAATTTCGCGGTCAATATGAAATAAAAAAAAAAAGCCAAGATACATTTGTACGAAGCCAACGCGCCGACGTGTCATCGTAAAGGTGCGCGTGTTCAGCCCGACGGCAGTCGCCGGCGCCGTAGGAGAAAGCGTACCGGTTGTCCGTTTCCTTTGTTTCTGGGCTCGGAAACCGCAACTGGTAACACAAGCCGGTTGAATGCCGTAATCCGCGGAGCGTGACGTGTATTCATTTTCATAAGCAGTCTTTTTCTTCTTGTATTTTTCGGCCGCTGCAGTTGTCGGTTGGTTTAATATTTGTCCGCTCGTTATTTGGCTTCCCCGCTCGCTTCCCCTTGCACCCCAGCGGCGGCGGCGGCGGCGCTCGGCCTAAGTCCTCCTCGCCACCTGGCGGCTGCCTCATTGTCCGCAAAAGCGTGACGAGTCACACCTCAGGCCCCGCCTCCTCGTCGCTGGCCTCGCTTAACCAATCGCGAGCCTTGATGAGGAGACGCAATCAAGGCAAAAAGGTGATCAAGCCGGTGCACCCAGGAGGGCGAGGGCAGAGGCCCCTTCCTCTCGGTGCGGAGGGCACTGCGCCACCGGGCGCCGCCGGAGGGGAGAGAGCGACGCCCTCCTTGCGGCCTCCCCTCGGCCACTTTCTCCTCGCGCTCGGCTGCTGTTCTTTTGTTTTGTTTTGGTTTCTCCATCCCCTCCTCCTTGCTCTTAATTTTCCTCCTTGCCTTCCTTCGCATATGGTAATCGATGCTCGGGCTACGATTCGCACATCCCTCCCAGGCTTTTGATTTTGTCCGCCGAGACGAAAAGCAGCGGGAGATGAAGAGAGGGGAGAGAGTGAGTTAAAGAGAGGAATAAGGGAACACGCTCGGTACGAGAGGATGGGGAAAGGGGAGAGAGGTAGATGGAGGAGAAGACGTTGATTCTGGGGTAGCCGTACACTATGGCGTGAATTTCGCCGAGAGTCGTCCGACTTTTTCGAAGAACGGAAAAAAAAAAAGACGAAACAAAAAGGAGGGCGCGAAATAAAGATCACCAAAAGCCAGAAGGTTTGCGAGAAGTAATTTTGGGGGTTCGCGATGTTTGGATTGGGTTCTTAGATATGCAAACGTTTCGCTTCGCAAGGATGGCCTATAGAGCTTCGCACGTGAAATGCGAAAGCGATATTGTCTCGTGTATGGCGATTTAGAATTGAAAGAAGGCACAAAAAGAGATAAAGGAAATGCGGAACCTGAAAGCTCCCGAGAGTCACATCAACGTTTCAGGACGATCACTCGTTCAATATTATTACCATTAAGACACTGCGGCTCGTACAGACGTTTGTTATCGGTGGGATTCGGGAGCATGTCGTGGGAATAATTCCAACAAATTTTTCTTGTAACACGTTTTGGGTTAAGGTGACTGTCAAGAGTCATACGAGGATATGAGAAATCGACGTCACGAATTATCTGCTTGAATGCAGCGCACTGTCTCGAAAGCCCTATGCCTTTTACCAATTGTGTCGCATTTAGATTTGGTATCTTCAAAATACATCAAGGTTTCTATCCCACGTGACGAAGCATTTTTATGGGAAAGCGTAAGTCTATCTTTGTGATGTTAAAAACGAACATATAATATGTCCTTAGTAAGACCTCGTTCGAAGTATTGGTCCGATAGAATGAGAACTGCGCAAGCCATGTGTTTTACGGCGGAGCCGTAAACATAGAGTTTTTTACGATTTCAAATAATTTAAAGCTTTTTTTTTTTTTTTTGCAAGCTAAGTGAAATAAGGCGACCTTTATATCTTACTGATCGTGCCAACAGGATCCCGTTTATCGAGGCCTGTACAACCCCTCAAGTTCCGTGTTTTTTTGTTTGTTTTTTTTGTGTGTGTATTGTTGTTGTTGTTGTTGTTGTTTTCACGTGATGGTGGCTTGTTTTATTGGCTGGGATGCAGGCTTAGAAAATGTTCAGGTACAAAGCGTGACACAGTTAGCACGAGCAAGTGATCGCCGGTTTTCCCGTTTTTTCTCTTGAAAATAAACGGCTATCATAGAAACTACTAGTATGTTATGTCCGAAAGTTCTCATTCGTGGCACTAGCCTAAGCGCTGCTATAGTGCCCGTCAACGTCCTGTCGGAGAAACAAAAAAGCGGCCTTGTCGTGTGTGTGCTAACAGTGTCACACAGTGTACAAGTAGATGCATACTGGTAACGTGTTTCTTTGCTGTTGTTGTATTGTTTTGTCAGTGATGTGATTGCTGCGACATTTGCGCCAAACTGCGGTAAATTGTTTACTGTTGTACATCCCATACAACATTTAAACAAAAATGGGAAGAATTTGCGCCAACATTGCAACAACCTTTAATGTCACTTTATCGAAACCGAAACTAAACGCTAAACCGTCGATACACGAATGCATCGTTATGATAAACTTGTGCGAATTTTTTGAAACTTTTTATTGTTGTTTTAAATAACCTACTTTTCGATTTAGATGAGCGACCCTGTTTTATTTTGCGGTGATCTTTAACTCTACCTCAATTCTAATTTCAGGTAACTTGTAACTAACTTAAGCTCCTTTTCTCTATATAGGAGTATCATACCTGGAATTCATTACTAACTCCAAAGGTGCACGTTTTGTCATTCTTGAATTGAAATTTCCACGTTAAACTGAGGGGAAAGAGTTATCGTTACTGCCCACCAATAAAAAATATTTGTTATTTTTCCTATGTTTATGATCTAGCTTTATTCTTGCAATGAAGGGACACGCCAAAAAAGGCACTAAAGTGTTCTTTTAGTTCTTGTTTTTATACAACAACTCAATCTACGCGCTGTCAGCGTCCTAAAACACCCTCAAATATGATCACATGAGGCTTTTTTTTTCAAGTAAAAACTGGACCGAACATTGCGGCACACCCTTTATTCTGAAATATCTCAGAAAAAGAGGGCGTTTCGCCATGTGTGGTCACCATTGCTATAGGAAAAACAAAACGCTTAATCGCTTTTGTTTAAATTTTATTTTAGGACGCCAAGGGCATGTATATTTAGTTTTGGCAACAAGAATACAACCTCAAAATTTTCTTTAGCGCTTCTTTAACAAAAATTGCGTCCCGAAGCAGTACTTGGGCCATTTTCTTGCATAACGACGATTGATGCATGGTCCATAGTGTGAACGCTTTCAACTATGAGGGACCAGCTTTTAAGCACCCACTGCCACATTCATGCGCAACGTCGCTAGGGTAAGACCCGCTAAATAGACCTATGTTCTCGAAGTATAGCGCGCATGTCGCACTAACCTTAGTGGTTCAGTATAGTGCGCACGGCGCGTTCTGTAGACTGGGCATCGTAAAGAGGCGCCCTGTGATTTTAGCCCTGTCTGTGACTGTACAACATTCCAATGTTTACAATTCCACAGCCTGCAGCGGGCGACCCCGACAGCCCCGCACATGTGGGTTCGTCGATCCGAAAAATGAACAAGAAAACACGCCTCATGCACACGAGCTCTGAAAATGGTACCTGTCAGAAGCTATTTACGCGACATGTTACTTGGCGACAACTTTCAGGGGCAATGTAGTTGAAGGTTTGGGTGCACGTGCGTTCGCGCGCTGAGCGCCGATTAAAGCTGCATGCGCATTCTTCACTTGTCCAATGTCAGTGATGTATTTGCTGCAACATTTTCGCCAGACTGCGGTAATTTTTTTAACCGTTCTATATCCTATACAACATTTAACGGAAATGTGAAGGATTTGCGCCAACATTGTGTCAACCTTTAATTTCACTTTATCGATACCGAAACTAAAGGCTCGGGCGTCTCTCCACGAATAAATTGTTATGATACACTTGTGCGAATTTTTTTCAAAATTTTGATTGTCGTTTTAAGTAACTTACCGTTCGGTTTAATTGTCTCATCGAACAATTGAAATCCTCGAAGGTTCCGCAATATTCCAAAGTTGTTCGTGGTGTGTTCAGAGGGGTCACTTAGCTCCGCTGATAGTACTTCTCAATGTGCACTCATGCACCGCGGATAAGCAACATCTGCAGAGTAGACATCGCGATTCTGCGTCTGTTGCTTTGTCGCAGCACAGCCGCGTGCTAAGGGGAAGAGCACTCCTCCAGGTGTTGGTGCGCGCGCAAGTGTCAGGTATGTATAGTATATTACAAAAAAGAACTTAGTAAACGCCGTAAACGCCGTTGATGAGCCTTTAAAACAAAAATGATGGCTCTTATCACAACCTTGTTGTTTTCTGTCTTGTGCTTTCAAGCACCACTGAACAACT
Organism: Ixodes ricinus; assembly: GCA_037355805.1. Taxonomy (NCBI): domain Eukaryota; kingdom Metazoa; phylum Arthropoda; class Arachnida; order Ixodida; family Ixodidae; genus Ixodes; species Ixodes ricinus. The sequence continues at coordinate 700,314 of JAZHYW010028597.1, read as the reverse complement.
AGCTAATTGCTTGACGGATTCAGAGCTCACTGTCCGATGGATGCTGAGAAAGGTCTTGCGGCAGCGCAGTGAAGCCAGAAGGCTCTCGTCTTTTAGCAAGACAGGCCAACAAATGAATCTTACCGTAGTGCAGTGGAATACGCAGAATGAAGTGTACGCTTGTCCTCCAGACGTTTCTTTTGCTGCTCTAAAAGGTGTTCCGAAATTACTCGGACAAAGTCACATCACTGCAATATCCTTTCTTGGTCTCTTAAACATGGGCATCACGCCTGAGTGCATACCAACGGTTGTTTGGGGTCGCTTATGTTGCGGCGGGGATACAAAAGCGCGCGTGCTCAAAAGCACCGGCATTCCCATGGCGGCACCTTATATGTATAGCCCTGGAAATGCTCGCCCGTCGGTCAGAACTCTGGCGTTGATGCCGGAGCTCGCGCGAGTAACAACGCGCGGACCGGCGTCGGGGCCCCTCCAACTGGGCGACCTCTGTGGTCGAGTCGGGCCCTCGTCCGCTGCGGGCGAACGGAAGCGACGAGCTTTGGCTCCTCGTCGAGCCGGCGAGACACTCGGTCCAGTGCACTTGCAAGAGGCCGCCGTCGGGAGTTTGGGGAGAGTGGCAGCCGATCACTTCAGCCCAGTAGCTTCCACGAGCAGGATGGCGGGCGGCGGGCGTGCTGGCGCATAAATTGGCGCTTCATTCTCATGCTCTGCGTAGTAGGAACCGCACCCGAACAAGGGCTTCTCGGGTTGCGTGAAACAGCAATCTTGTTGCTGCGCATGCTGTGTGGGTCGCTCTGTCCGCTCCCACGGCGACGAGGCGACAGCGTGGTGAGGTTCGGTGCGTGGGCTGCCAGCACGCGTATGAGGACGGATCGTGTCGTTGGAGCGGGTAGACCTGAGCACAGTTGAACGTGTCTGGTTTCCATGATGGTTTGCCGTCGGGCACGTTGGTTCGACATATGGCGCACGTTCGTCTTGTTTCCTTCGCTATTTCCGCAATTGTGAAAGAGGTTCGTGGTGGGAGAGAGAAGAGAAAGCGATAAAAAACAAGTCGTTTGGAAAGGAAATGCTTCGTAGTTACAACGAATGTGCTGCGTCCTTTGGAAAACCGAAGTGGACGTTCGTGTTTGCTTGCCGCGCGTGATTCAGGTGCATGCGTCGGCCTAATGAAGATGTGTTCCTCTCACTGTGACAGTCCTGAGGAACCGAAAAGTGTCCGAGATATGTTTGTTCTCTCTGCATCGTTCTCATCTTTATTATCACGATTAAGCTAAGGTCGAAGCAAATTAAGCGTTTTGAATTTTTTGGGATGGCGCTGTTCGTTCTTTTTTTATTGTGTCTGGTGTGTGTGTACCACTGCTGCTACAGCCTCGACGAGGCGAGCACTATCAATAAAGAAATAAATACACAGCAAGATGTTGGTTTGCCCCAATTGAACTCCAGTGGAGCAATCTAGCTTGTGTGGTAAGGCTGCTAAACAAAGTCTTTAACGTGTATCATCTAGCAGTGATCGCATGACCGCAAGCCGCTAAAATACCCGCTCATATACTGAAACCTGCAGGGCCGGAGTTTAGCCCAGGATCGCTGAGTTCTCTACCGCGAGCTTTCGTTCCACGCCCTGCTGCAGTGCGTTAACACAATTGGGCACTGATTCCCCAAGATGGTTTAGCTTTCATCGGTGTGCACCAAGACTTAACGTTGGGTCATTGTTACCAGCTCCTATACGCCGACGGCAAGAGTTTTTTGGTCTGTGCTCGTAACGCGTGGAAGACTTGGGTGTTGAAGAAAAGGTACAAGAGGTGTCAAAGTTAGCGCAGACACGAACATGAACGCTTTTTGGTCATTTTACAATTACTGGTAAGCGTCGAGCACTCGAGATTGCGAGCCTGGTTTGGCGCCTCGAATATCTACATTTCATAATACTAGCAGTTTCGAGCACAGCCTTCCTGCTGTTGGTGGACATACAAGAAATACAGGTATTCTCTTATTCATGCTCTACGACACAATGGTCCTTCTTAGAAGTATGTTTTCACTGCGTTCAGTGTTTTGTTGCTACGTTGAGCAAGTGCTCTTGGCGTTTATGGCTGGTGAGAACGATTAATTTTACATTTGATTCGCAAAAGTTGCGCTCTTTTCTTCTCAAATGGAGACTGCCTTTCGGTTTGACAATGGTGTTTGTGCGCTGTACCTCAGTTAGTCCTTTAACGACTATCTATATACGCGCTATTAGACCTCTGCAAAAACATTCCAATGCTCGTTTGCACTCTGCAGTCTGCGAGTGCACTAACGTGTGAAAAACAAATGTTATGATAAGTTGATGTTTGCTGGATCAAAAACTTGAACATTTGAAATTAATGTACAGACACTGTTAGTCTTAAGGGTTCCGCATATTACATTTAAAAAAACAGACATAGAATCGTAAGGTGCCAATACTGAAGCAAATACCCACTCATGAGGTTCACGAAAGAAGATGAAGGTGTCAATCTTTCGGACACCTATTTTGGTATACATATCATGTGCCAATTTGTGAAGGGCGTGCAGCTCCAGCGTTATATAAGCGTTATTTTTACCAAAACTACACTCTCGCAGAAGTACATATCTACCATGTGACTATCATAAAGATTACTCTTATTTTTGTATCCCTGTATTTGTTAATTCCGTAACACCGGTAGCGGTGTCCGTTCTAGAAAAACTGTTTCTATACAGTCATTTCATGCCGCTTGCGTATACGACACCCACTGTGTAAGTGTGTGTGAGAAGGGGATTTTCAGCTATTTCGGAAGGAAATAATTGTAAAACGGATACATCTGAAATATTTTAGCTTTTATTCTGCCTTTCGCTTTGCTCTATTTTTCAACTTTGTAGAGTCTGCTGGACCGAAATTCCATAAATCTATCCTGTGATTGATTGTCGCATTTACAAAAGCTTACAGTGCTTAACAATTTTATATATTATGTGTCAGAAGTAATGTCTAATGCTTAATATCATGCGCTTTTTCTTTTCTTTTTTTGCGTGCTGGTTAGGTTAGAAGTTCGGCTGACACATAATTTTCAGCTTTAATGATCGCCCGAATATTTATTAAGTCTTCAACAGAACAGGGATCCATACCTGACGTGACATTATAACCTGGTTAACACCGTGGCCAAAAATCCGATACGAAAACGTAAATCTTTCGGATAGTTGTCGCATCACATATTTCAACCGACTTTGTGGGCGTTGGAAGCAAATAAATATGTCGGGTTGTACTACCAAATACTTTATCGAATTGAAGGATGATGTGACCAAGATTATCACAATCTATCGAGGTTTGAGGATAAAATTTGCTACATTAGACATGTGTGCAATTCGCGCTTCACAATTTGATGTGTTGCACCAAGTTTACCATTCTAAGATCCTCATTATCTCCCTGCTCCCAAATTTATTCGCTCACTCTCTCTCTGTTGATGTCCACGGTTCCGAAAACCTCAAATAAGACTACAATGTCTTTTATCTTTAAATAACGTTATTGTTATCAAAACGCACTCCTTATATAAGACATCTGTGCCCATTTTTATCTTCACAGCCCGTTAGTTACGTCCTTCTCATGTGATTTTGAGTGATAAAATGCCCACACTCAATAGGTGGGCAGCGTAAGTTTATATATATATATATATATATATATATATATATATATATATATATATATATATATATATATATATATATATATACATATATATATATATATATATATATATATACATATATGGGTGTTTCTGCGAAAGCTTTCAAAAATCCCTAAAAATAGGCTGTTCGACATAAAAAGAAACTCTTTGCGGGAACAAACTACCAGCTTTGGCGGACTTCAAGTATTGCAAAAGTCTGATCCTTGTAGCAAAAAGCACAACACTAAATTTGCTGGCTGCGCCTCAGGACTTGTTTATGAAATACCTCTGTCGTGCGGCGCTGTGTATATTAGCCAGACGGGCAGATGCGTGAATGACCGCGCCCGCGGGTATGCAGCTGACACGCGAGCTATCCCGTCTGGTCACATTGCCATTCAATTGCAACAGATGCCCATGTACTTCTGTTCTACATGACATTAAGATTTTGGCTCGGTACCATGATAGAACTAGCAGAACGCTGCATGAGGCGTTTAAAATCCGGGATAAGGCTGAAGATTGTATAAGTGAAGCGTCACTTGTCCTTTCGAAGAAAGATTTTGAATATATCAGACAAGCATTGCATCGACACGATGATTAATGGCACGTTGGTGTAGGCTTATATTATGAATGTGTTTTTTCCGAATAAACAACAGTTGCGAGTGCGCCTTCTGTTTGAGTCACTTCGTTTACATCCTTGTTTGTGTTTTCGGCGCTATTACTTTTTAAAGACTATGAACTACTAGAATATCTATCCACTTTGCTGTAAAAACATTCTAGTTAGCGAGATAATTAACTAAAATGTACTAATTAATTTTAATTAGTGAAAATAAACGTAGTGGTTCCACTGAGAAACTTGCTAAGCTTAATTGAAAACCACTGAATCAACTCTTTTTAGAAAGATATAAGGCAGGGGCAGCATTTTACGGCGTTCCGTAGAAACGCTCGATTCTGGACGCGTTTCTAGGTTTCGGTTTCTTATCGGAGCGCATCTACTGCGCCCGCGGTCCTGCTCCCCAGTGGCCGAGACGCGCAACACACGTGCGCCCTACTTCCCTCCATCCGACGAGGGAGGCGAGGCGGTGGCTTCGCGCCGCCACCACTGGGGAGCAGGACCGCGGGCGCAGAGATGCACTCCGATAAGAAACCGAAACCTATGAAACCCGTCCAGAATGAGCGCTTCCTCAGAACGCCGTAAAATGCTGCCCCTGCCTTATATCTTTCTAAAAAGAGTTGATGCAGTGGTTTTCGACGATGTTTAGCAAGTTTCTCAGTGGAACCCTACGTTTATTTTCACTAATTAAAACATTAATTACCACATTTTAGTGAATTATCTTACTAATTAATATGTTTGTTGTTGTTGTTTTTTTTGCAATCCTGTGGACGTCCGCCAAGTCTGGTAGTTTGTTCCCGCAAAGAGTTTCTTTTTATTTCGAACAGCGTATTTTTAGGGATTTCGGAAAGCTTTCTCAGAAACACATTGTGTAATAATTTGAAACCTACATCACCCGGTATTGTAGCTGGTCTGTTGGCTCTCTCGTCGTCCGTCTGAGGTGTTTGATACTTTTTTTTCTACTTTTTTTAAGCTTTACCGTTAAGTGAAACTCGCTCGCTTGAGGTGCGGCGACGGCACGGGAAGTGCTGGGCGAAGATAAAGTCACTGGATCCTTGGAAAGTAGCGCCAAGCTCCCTGTATGGTCGCCATTTTGGCCCGTGAAATGAGCGATTTCTCTTTGACCCCTCCGTTCTTGGTGAACCAATCTAAATTCGCTGGTGAAGGGTAGCTTTATGGAGACGTTTCTTGTATACCGAGATTTTGCAGTCCACACACCGGCGAAACAAACGTACATCTTCGTACCACCACCCCTTGCTGTGTCGGTGCTTGGAGACACTGAAAAACATTTTTACTCTATTGAAATACGCAAGAACATTATAATTGTAAGAGATCCGTGGAGATAGGCACGATTGATTTCATACACAGTGCCAAAGACGCTTATATTGGCGAGGAACGCTTCCAGTACGATGATGCTTCAAGGTTATCTTGACGCGACTGGTTTAGAAGTACCAGTCTTGGAGGCTTCGAAGATTTGAAAAGCCCGAGATGGCGATTTCCATTGCAACGTAGACAGATTAGCCAATCGCCTTGCGAGGTTTTGGTCGTATGTATGTTAGTATCCGTTTGTGTCCGGCTAGCAGGTATACGGAACGGCAATGGTGCTACTTTCTCAGGATCCAGTGACTTTAGGCGAAGACACACGGAAGTGACTCTGCCATGCATACACGGACAGCGTTCCTAATGAACACTGACAATCCATTGGCTAGTTGGAGATGAGTCGCTCCCGCACGCGTTCGTTATCCTGGGACCGCTGCGCAGCACTGCTTCTCGCCAGCCTCCCACGGCGCAGAGGACCCACGTCGGACAAATTGCCGCCGAAGCCACGTCTCCGCCATGACGGAGGAAGCACAAAAGGGACGAAAGAAGGAAAGAAAAGGGAGGCGATCTCGGTACCGAGAGAAATTAGTCGAGAACGCGGCGATTAATGGTACGGAACGCGCGAGTGAAAGCTCCGAATTACGAGCAAACGAAACATCTAGACGCATAGAACTGGCCACTGCCTTGCCAGGGGCGGCTGCTGCTGCTGCTGCTTCGGCGCTACCTCTCCCTCCGTCTCTCTCTCTCTCCCTCTTTTTTTTTTCTTTTTCTTTCCACACTTAGTTTCAACACTCGTCCCGCGTTTATGGAATATTTTGCTTTCTCTCTCTCGCTCCCCTCGGTTATTAGTGTAACGGAGAAGAAAGAAAACAAAAGGAAAGAGAAGAACGCGAAATTTCTCTCTCTAGGCACGAAATATTTGGGAGATGTTCTCAGTGTCCCTAATGAGATGTGCAGCTCTGAGACTCTGCAGAAACGAGAGGGAAAGAGAGGACCTGATGGGGAGGGAAGGCGCGGCAGAAAGAAAACGGCTTGAGACAATGAGCGCTCGGGACATTCTCTTTGAGATATTTACCCCCTTTTCCTTTCGCTTCGGCCCTCCCGTTTCTTCCTTTCTATACTTGAGCGTCTCATTGTAAAAGGCCTCGGTTTTTTTTGTGTTTTTTTTTTCCTTATTTGTGCTTGGTCCTTGCTCGAGCGCAAATTTCCAAACACGGAGGGACTGTGCCCGTTCCCGTGTCGCCTAATGTCTCCGGCTATTATCGCCTCATTAATTCGACAAAGCCGTCCTTTGCCTGCCAGAGATCCTCCCTCGTAGCCGGCAGTGGGTAGGCGGATAGTGGCCCTAACTGCGGACCAGAAAATGGTTGTCGGGTGCGGCGTTGAGGATTACGCGAGTCGCGGGATTAGTTCTTGCCTTCTCACGAGGAAGGGGACAAGACTGCAAACCCGAGTGTCAACCCTTCCGCAGCTCTGCCGCCAACTAAGAGCGCCGGGAAGCGGGGCGCTTGTTTGCCACGCTACCGTGTCACGCTTCCACCGTGCGTGTATGTTTGTTGACGAGGAGGCGATGCGCAATTCTCTCAGCGGTTGATTAGCGACTTTCCAAAAGTTCCTACGTTTTTTTGTTTTTTTTTTCTGGATTTTTTAAGCGGTCGATGCTTTCCAGTGATAAAAACACCGTTGAGGATTTTTTTTTTAAGTACGTTTTTGTGGTTTGCTTTGTTTCACACTTGGTCCGAGGGCAGCCGAGGCCACGATCCGATGGGGTGAACGAAGTGGCGCCAGAAGTGCGACGTCACGGCGCCTTCACTGCGCGCGATTGATCTAGCTGGGGATAGCAAACGATACAGCGACGACGAGCGGCGTGACGGTGCACTTTTCGCGCCGCTTGATTGATCCCATTGGATGGTAGCTGACTCGGTGTGGAACGGAATATGGCCCTTACCTATGCGGCTTCGTTATACGTATGGGCCCCGTCAAATTATCTTTCTTATACTGTCGAATTAGACCAAGAATCATCCTGTACGAATCTGGTGCAAAAGTAATCGACGAAGCGAACGAGCCCGCGAGACCAGTTTGGACGAGCACACTTTACGACGAACATACTATATATCTAATGATTAGTCCGTGCTTGCAGGGTAGAGGATCGAAACGGTTAGCGGCATTGGAATGACAACCGTCACGCGGGTCTAGGTTTCCGGGGTTGGCGGGCAAGTTCCATTCCGCCAGTATGGCGCGCAAGCGGCGCTCGCGCAGCCCGCATTTTGTCAATTAGCGCCGCGTATAAACGCTCTCCTTTCAGGCGCGGTCGATTTCCTTTCGCCGGCACAACCTTGTTTCTCGGGGAAATTACTGCGCTTTAAAAGGCACGCGGTGCAAAGTGGCGCTCGTTTCACGCACTTTCCTGGCAATTTGAGGTATACAGGCCGCCACGGTACGCTGAGCTCTGGACGTGGCGCGGGTCACGAGTCATTTCGAAGGAAGTAAAGCGAAAAGATTCCTGGTGATAAATAAAAAAATATTGAGCAGTGTTTCTTAAGCCTTACTCTCTTACTCTTACTCCTCTCTCTTACTCTCTTACACTCGTCTCTTACACTTTCGTCATAAAATCAAAATCAAGTGCGGGTGTTTTTGATTGTTCCGAGTCTCATAATATATGTTGTTGTGCACGTAAAAACCTGCGCGTATGTGACATGTCTGCTGATTTCCATTTGGATCAAAATATTCGACGTGCGGTGACGCCAATGTTGCGATGCAAGCGGTCCCGCATCACAGTGCGTCAGAGTGTGTCCAAGCCGCCGTGCTTTGACACGCTTTGGCGCACCAATTAGTTATGACATATATGTTGCTTTCATCATAATGTTTTTGTTTTTGTTGGTTTTCTTGCGAGAAGAGTTGTAGGTTTTAAGGATATTTTTATTGGAACAAATATTTGTTTCTTTCAAATTTGGCTGTCAGCAATAGTATGGGCGGCGAAGATATCCATGTCATCTAGTGGAAAAGTGCTGTTTGGTCGCGGAGCAACTAACGGATGTGCGACACATCCTTTAATTAACGACTGTGAAAACATGTTTGGACTTTTGAAAGTTCTTTTGAAGTGCAGCTGAATTCCGCGCAACTAATTCGCCTTTTTGCGACCACTCAGGCCGCGTTGGAATCTAGGGCCCTCTTTCTGGCTTTACGAAAGCACTGACGTACACTTGAAATCACGCCGCCTGGTGATTTGAGGCGTATACGCATGAAACGGCACAAAGCGCGTCGAATGTCCACAAAACATTGTTTCCCGAAAGCCCTTTGAAAGCCGTTTGGCCTCCCAATCGACAACGAAAGGCCCCCGCGGAGTCAGCGGCTGAAAGCCAGTGTTCAAGAAACGCTTCCGCATTTTTACTCTCGCAGAATGAAGGCGACAGTTTTTCGCTCCGCTCTTGAGTATACTGCGCGGGCTTCCGCCTCATCGGAGTTTTTCCCCCTCCTCCTTTCCTGGCGCCTTGTTCTCTCTCGCCTTCCTCCTCTGCTCGCCTTCTCGGCCGGAGTCTGGCGGAATGCCATATCGGCGCTCTTCGAATAGAAATGCTCAGTCAATGCACCTGTTCTCTGCAAGGAGCAGCTTGACAGATATTTATACACTTGGGGTCAGACCGCCTGCCTCCTCGAAATGGGAGTACGTGCTGTGACGGAGTCTCTCTTGTCCCCGCGCAGGCCAGCCAAGTCGGTAACGGTCTCCCCGGCGGAAATCGCGAGCCGCCCTTCATCCGGGGAGAGCGGTCTCCAAAGCCAAGCGTGACCATCTCCGAGATCGGTCCCACTGGCGACGGAGTTGCACCTGCTCGCGCTCTTCTCGAGGGATGACCCAGGTGGCGCTTAATTGATGCGTCCGTGCTTGCGCGCTCCCAGTCGCGGCTCAGATGCGTATCGCACCGCGTCTTTCCGAGCTGACATTCTCCACGGGAAGATCACAGTACGACACGGGCGAGAGCGGAGGGCCTGTCGACAACGGCTTGTCTCGGGGTGCGGGTCATCCGCCGTGTAAACTGCGGAGGGTGTCTGACTTCGCTGTGGCTTAACGTTTTGGCATTTCCTCTATACCCATACGCACACTGCGTGTATAGAGTGAGACGGCGAAATATTCGATTCCCGTAAAATCACCCCTCCGTGGTGTTTTAAAGCCAGATTTGGACGGAAGGGTTTCTTTTGGTCCACAGAATTGCGCCGAACAGCGTGGTCGACGAACAACATCTTGACAAAATCGGCGCCCCGGTACGCTTTTCTTTCCCGCACCAAAACGTCTCTACACTGTGTCCAGTCGCCCGACTAAAGGGTGACGCAGCTCTCGTTCCCAACGGGAACGCCGCGATATGCGAGATGACCTCTTGGTGTGGGGCCTTGTATACTCAATCTGCAATATTGGCTGACAACGTGCAAGGGAATGATCGGTCAGCCCTCACGCTCGAAGAACGTGCTGCGTTGGTCTGAGTGCATCGACAGTCTTGTACGGCTGAGAACGGGTGAACGGGCCTTCCCTCGGCGTGGACGCTGTGGACGCTGTGCGGAGGCAGCGCTCGCCAGCAGCGCGTCCTTCCAACGGTCCAGAGGGCTGCGCGAAGCGGCCTCTCGAGCCGCGGGGCCGACGCGGCACCAGCGGGGCTTCATAATGCCCGTTCTTTACTCTTAATTATGGCTTCGATCGGGAGCCCTTGTTTCGCGAGCAGCGGCGCCATTGCGGGCAGCCTCCTGGTGCCCTTTCCCTCCAGCTTTCGCCCTCTCCCTCCTTCGCGCCTAATGTGTCTCTTTATCTGCGCCTTCGTTTCTTGCACATAAATTAATGTTTTCCGAGCGCTGGATGGCGATTCGTCCGGCGTCTCTCGCCCTCCGTGGCCCGATAAAGTTTAAGCTGGGCGAGGAGGCGGTAGCGGGCTCCCGTTTAATTAATTTTAATTTCGATTCTCGCCGTTCGGAGGCGCAAGAGGGAGAGGAGGGGGTCGCTCTAGCGAGAGCGGACGCGGTCGGACACCACGTGACCGAATGCCGGCCAATGGCAAGCCCGCGCACGAGTTTGCAGTCCTGATTTAGGGCCGGCCCGGAATATTAGCGGGTCCGGGCGCTGACAGGTGCTTTAATTAACGCCGCGAACAAGTTATTGGACCTTGGCTACTTGCGTGTGCCCGCGTGCAGCACGCCGGGCTTCCGCCTCTCGACGCTGTCGACAGACTTGATCCACCGCCGAGCGCCGTTTGCTCGGGCCCCGTCGAGCGTGCATGGGCCTTCTCGGCCGCCTGCGTGTGTGCACAGCCTTCTCTTTCGGTTGCCCTTAATATTACCTAGGCTGGAATTTCGGTACGCTGCGCTGGCCGCCGGCATTAGCATGAATATGATAGGCTCGTAAGGCGCGTGCCAGCGAGGGCCTCGCTCGCCACTCTGGCCTTGCGCCTGAGTGCTGGGCGCCGTGCCGAGATTCGACTCCGTGTTGGCAGCTCCTTGGCCGGGGGAAGGGATGGCCGTCACCGGCACGTTCTTCGGGTTAACTCACGTCAACTGATCCGCACGTCGGTGGGGCAACCGGCGAGCTGAAGGAACCGAGGTTCAAACTGTCGCACCCGGAGAATAAGCTAGCGAAAATAGGTACTCTTCGTGTATCGTTTCCACATCTCCGATACCATTCCTGCCGCGCGCGCTGTTCAAAGCAGTGGCGTACACGTCGAGGGGGACGACATTGCCGACGAAATGGGACGCCATAAATAATCCGAGTCACTCGAATGGTCATTTTTCGATAAAATAATGAGCACTGAAAGAACAGGGATGGCGCAGGCGAGCTGGTGTAGATTTGCCATTTTCTTTTAACCACCTAAGATTGTGTGGAGGAGAGAAACCTTTAAAGTAGAAAGAAAGGAACAGAATGTCAGAAGGCAACGTATCAAACTCACTTGGTGTATAGTATACTATGTGAACATGCTACTGAATAACCTAGTCAGCTGAGTTTGTGACGTTGCTTCTGACATTCTGTTCCTTTCGGTTCCATTTTGGATGTTTCTTGTTCTCCGACCATTCTCAGGTGGTTAAAAAAATAGTAATCACTAAAAGGTTTTTTTTATTATTATTATTGTTATAAAGCACACGTATGGTCGAGCTTCTTCCGTCAGTCCTTTGACCAACTTCTAATGAAGCAAAAGAGGATCAGTGCATTCTTCACAACACCGAAGCCAGTTTCATCGATCGACAGATCTGATGCGAGTCACCAGGAGATCCTGAAGCAACTCTCATCGAGCAGCGAACAGGATGGTTGAGACCAAGAAATTTGTGGGTATACGATGTGAAGAGCCTACAACTTCATTGAAATATTTGTTCCATGTCCTTCGCGCGCAGTATCAGGTATAACAAAATGTATTTCGCGTGTATTAATTATAATTAGCCTTTATCACCCGCAAGGCGATACTAGTTAGATAACAATTCTATTATTTACTGTGAAATTGGAGGTGTATTAAAAATAAACACTTAGAAAGTTCGTGATCCGCATTCTATATTTTTTTTTCTTGGGTCGCTATTGGGGAAAACAGTTCCCAGTTCACGGACGGTTCACCTGAAACGTTCAGTGAAACCGTTCGTACGATTTGACGCATTTTTGTGAATTGTAAGATCGGCACAACTGTATACACGATGATGACACTATCGTTTAACTCGAAGCGCCATCTTGGTAGATGAGGAGATAGAGTTTAAAAAATGAAAGACGTTCACAACTCCCTGTAATGCCGAATGCGAGCGCAGCTCTCAAGGAGGAGGAGGGGAGGGTATGCCCCTCCTCCTCCCCCCCCAGCGAAACAACCCACCATGGTAGGCATAATAATACAGCGTGAGCGTAACTGCAGTAAATTCGTTCAAAAAATCCTCCCCTCCGCCGCTGAAGGTCATCTTGATGGTGCGGCGGCTGCTGCTGACGTCGCAACTTTCACGTCTGCACTCTAGGAGGATGTTAACTGAAACGGTTGAGCACCAGTAGAGAGACCCCTACCGCAAGGAAGGCAGCGGTATGCACTAAAAGAGATTCCGGCTCTCGGCGTTCATTCTTCACAGAGGTTAGAGGGATGCATCGGCGTTTATTTCGCGAAAATAAACTCGGCGTTTATCGACGTCTACTACGAACGATGGCGGGTCCCGTTCCGAAAATCCGGGAACGACTAGCGCAAATGAACGACCATAGTCTGGGTGTATCCAGAAGCAAATAGTGACGCTCGAAAGACGTAAAAAGAAAGCTTAATTGCATACGCGCGACTAAGACATGGTCAGTTGTTTGAGATTTGTTGATGGGATATAATACGCCGAGAAACTGAGGGAGAGGAGGAGACGAGAGGATACGTCAGAACGCCGAGCTCTGGTTGGACGGTTTAGTGGGTAGACGGAAAGCTGTAGCTGCCTTTGTCTCCACGGCACTCGACGAACGCCTTAGAAAGGGATGCCGGCGTCCGGCGTTTGATTCTCGCATTCGAACGCGTTCTACCAGTGCAGTGGAGATAAACGTTGGCACGTTTAACTTTAGGTGCCTGTCGCCGGTACAACTCTACTTTTATGAAGTACCCTCCAGCTGTTGCCTTTTTTTAACATGTTTTGAAGTATTTTTGTTTTGGCCTCCTGTTTGAGCCCATATTAGAAGTGGTGACCTCTTTTTGAAATCTTTCAGTCTCCAGCTCTTTTGACCAAGCGATGTTTGACCACCAACTTTTAGCGATGCTTGCGCGATGCTCCATTCCTTTTGAATACGCAATTATGCGGCAATGATCGGTCAGGTAATGCTCATGCCATTCCATCATTGGATCAAACAATCGAGTCATCGTGCTATACACCCACCATCAGTATACGCTAGTTCTTCGTTTTTAAGTGTTTAATACCCCACCCAGAGAACATAACTTTGTTTTTATTTTGTTTCATTACCAAATACGTTTGTAGCGTAACTCCGGCACCAACGTGTAAAACCCTCGCTCACTCGCTGTTCATGTCAAAACCGCCTGGGAAAATAACCCGATGTTTTAGATACGGTAGGTATTCCCCTAATCTCCGGAAGCTTTTCTCTGATCAAACGCTTTCACTATCCACACAGTCAATATCCGGATCCTTAACTCACATCCCTTTTATTAACGTAGAATACTTCTTAGGACGTCAGTGGACATGCAAGGCCTATTTCTTGCGATTTCACTACGGGTGGACGCAACTTGTGGAATGAAAAAGGAAAGCGGGATGTCTTGAGGGGGCTCAGAGTTCATCGCCTGGCCGCATCGTTCAGCCCTCGGTCTAGACGCTTTCGCTATAAAGGGCGCACAAGGAGTGCCGAGCCCACAAAGCAGCGGGGATTGCGGAAGGAAAACTGTATCCACTTTTCCCCTTCCGCTCTCTCTCTCCCAGTGGCTGCCGTTCGTAGTTTGTGAGTAGTCGACACAAAGGCCGCGTTATACTCCGGGTTCCAAACTCCGGTCGGCGTTCCCCCCGTTTTCCTTTATTTGATTGGCCACACAAGGTCACGTGCCCCGAAATCTCCGGCGTGATGCCGCCATGTTGGCAGGTGAAGCCTATTCCTCTTAAGTTCTCTTTTTTATCCGCGGAGATAAGTCGAAGCCGCGCGCATTTATATGTATCCCCGTGTACGAAGGCGGTACAAGATGGGCCCGAAACGGGACATAAAACGCGACACAGAGAAAGACGGAAAAGGGGCTTAGGCACAAGGACGAAAGAGAGAGAGAGAGAGAAAGAAAAAAGTTGTAACTCGTTCTGACGCAGACACGCAAAAACTTTGTAGTCATTGTTCGTGTTGCTTTGTGAGCCCCTGCGTTCGGTGCTCCCTCCTCATTTTTTAGTTCCCCCGCCGGGTGCACTGGGTTGTTGCGCGTGCGGAGAACGGGTCCTCGTGACCCAATTTTTTTGAGGGGTGCTCTTGGAAGGGGTTTTCGGCGAGTCGGATCCGGGAGGGGGGAGGGGGGGGGGAAGGCAGGCGGGGTGCGAACCCCTTGAGGCCCAACTCCACCCCTCGCTGCCTTTGGGCCCGCGACCCGAATCCCCGAGCTTTGGGTTCTGCCTCTGTGTTTCGTCTGGAAAGGGGTGCGCGTGCGCGCTCAGTCGGCCAAGGCCGTCAAACGTGCCCCACTACGCGTGCTTTGCGCGCTCCCCGCACGAGCTGCCTGCGCGAGCAAGGTTATCCCCCCCCCCCCCTTTCTAATCTTCCCTCTCCATCCCTCAGCTCCGTGCCGGACGTCCCATCACCGGCAGCCCTCTCCCTCGCGATGCGGCATAAAAATGCGGAAGCAGATGAAACTCCGGATTCATGGTCCCCTTATCCCCCACATGTTGTCTCCTCCGCAGTTGTCGAAGGCGCGGACGCACAATGGCGGTGAAAATTTGGGAGGACTCCCACTCCACCCCCTACCATTTCCTTCTCTCTCTCTCTCTCGCTCGCGTACATGTACTCATATACGTGCGCTCGCACCAGAGTATTCACAGACGCACACGTCTGTCGGTCTGTGGGTGCGTGTGACGTACTGTTTAATACGCACACCGACAGGAACGCGCACACACAGGCGCCTCCGTCTGGTTCTACTGCGTCTGAAGCTTATATTTTTGCTTTCTGTTATCTTTCTGTTTTATCCAGTCCGCGATCCCGGTTTCCTTCCTGTAACCCCTTTTTTCTCGAGCGTGCTTTTATTTATTTGCGACGAAGTATCGAGCTCCCTCGCCCCCATTTTTCTTTCTTTCTTTCTTTGGTTTCTTTCTTTAGCTCTTCCCAAAAACCAGAAAGAAAAAAGAAAGGAAAATAGAAAAGGGCGATTCGATTCCTTTTGGCCGCAGTTTTGACGCTGCGATCTTTCCGGGCGTTAGCGTGAAGAAGGGCGGAGGGAGGAGGGGGCAACCCTGGCGGCTCGTGGATGTGTGTCACTCCACTCGGCGAAAAATGGAGTGAGGAGGGCGAAGCGACGGAGGCGCGGCGGTGTACCACCTCGACCGACTCGCGGCGACGTCTCGCTGTAGCTGCCTTCTCGGGGTCGCAGCTCGTGTTCTTCCTGCGGCAGGCTGGGATCGACGGCCGATGGAAAAGCGATGAACACGTCGCGCGGCGGGCGTCGCAGCCATCTCGCCCCGCGTCTGCAGTGCTGTCTGCCGCGGCGCGGGTGTGCCCGTCGCCTTTGTGCTGCGCCGGGCTTCCGCTGCTGGCTTCCGTGCTTTGTCAGGAAACCCGCCGCGCGTCCTTGTGCGCGCGGCGGCTGCCGCGGCGCCGCTGGCGGTTCGCCACGCCGCCGTCGCCAATTGGGGCGCGATTCGTTAGCGGAACGGAGCGTCGCACACACTTGACGCGGTGCTCTGGAGGGTTGCCGTGCCATTTGAAGGCAGAGTGTTTGGTTACGGTGCTCCGGGGCTCGGGCCATGCTGCCATTTGGGGCACCACGGGTTGGAGCGTGGAGTCGAGCTTGTCTCGTTCGTTCGAACGTGACAGGGGTTGGATTGCCCATTCTCACCAATTTGCAGATGCTGCAAAGGGTTCCAATTGCTTATAGGTAATTTAGGAGAAAAAATGAAGCACAAAGAGGACTTGGTTGCGAAAGCAGGACGTGTTCACCACGAACATAAACTACCTCGGTTCTGGATATATAGGGTGTCCCAAGTCACCAGGCTCGATCTAAAATGGGCCGTAAAAATCGACGCCTGCACGTAGCAATCTACACTTTTCGTCAAAGGTGTACTTCACAGGTCGGTTTTTAGTTTTGTAAAATTAGAAAGCGTGGCTCCCTTTCTGTAAAAAATAGGGCAAGAAACTTGCCAAGGTCAACGGCGGGCGACGACGCAGACGACCGAGTCGAGCTGTGGGGCGCGTTTGGCGCTTGTATTGATAGATGACGCTACTTCCTTATCGAGACCGCTCGCGACCACCGTGGTTTCTTAAAATGAACATAATATTTTCGTACTGTACCTTTGGTTAAAAAATAAACGCAAACAATAAGAGCAAAACTTAAATTTAAAAAAAGAACGCGTCGCATAACGACGGCACTTTTGCTTCCAACGGATTTCGTATGCGTGTCAACTGCTTTCTTTCGCTGGTCGGCTACACATACGGACGCTGCTCCCGACGCCATCTATCAATACGCGCGCCAAACGCGCCCCACAGCTCGACTCGGTCGTCTGCGTCGCCGCCCGCCGTTGACCCTGGCAAGTTTCTCGGCCCTATTTTTTTTTACAGAAAGGGAGCTACGCTTTCTAATTTTACAAGAAAAATCTGACCTGTGAAAAAAACCTTTGACCAAAAGTTTAAATTGCTACGTGCAGGCGTCGATTTTTACGGTGCATTTTAGATCGAGCCTGATGAACTAGGGACACCCTATAGTACTCTCCATTTTCGGGTTGTGTGCACCGCTGTCAAATGCAAAGACACGACAGCGTAGATCTTAAAAAAAAAAAAGACGAAAAAGCTTTGCTTGCATGAGTACTCGAACGTGAAACGGTACCTAAAATGACATGCTCGCAACCGTGCCTCTCATGGAGCCAGGGTCACACTGCTTATGCATCATACATAAGACAGTCTTCAAACAGATTCGAACGCAAGTCACCACGAGATTCGTGCTTCGAATGCCTCATGTCAACGAGTTTTAGGAGAAACTTGGCACGCGGCATTCGAACCACGACTGACGTCTGCAGACTCTCTTTTGTATGATGTATGAGCAGTGTGACCCCGGCTTAACGCAGAAAACGCTATAGATTTCGGCCTACCGACAGCGCACGACCGTGGTTGGATACTTACCCGGTATTTGCGAAGTATAATCCCGCAAATATCCGGCAATGTGCGTCGCAGCACCAGATGAATTTGCTAGATTAACGGGAACGAACCAACTGAAACCTCTTCCTGACGCCCTCGCGCAATTTCTCCGACCCGACAGCATCCTGCAGCTAAGCTTGGAGCCCCGACTCCCAAGCGGCCCGCTGTAAGTGCCTATTCCACAGTAGCGCCCCCACGCGTTCGCGGGTCAGGCGAGCGTCCTGGCCCGTTCGACCGAGCCAGTCGCCGAGACCTCATCGACGCCCAAAACGCCGGCGCAGCGTCGGCCATTAGAGCGGGATGCACAAAGGCGCACTGCGTGCACGGGAGTCGGTCCCAATGAGGCGCTCACAAACAGAGGCCGCGTCTAGTCGCACCCCGGGAAGCCCGGGTACAAATCCAGCGCTGGAAGAAGTAAGTCCATAATCTGAGGGTTTCGGCGAGTGGTCACTAGGGGCCAATATGGAGACCGGCGCCACGGCGCCAGCGGCGCCTCGCGGAGGGGGAAGCGATCCCGTTAATTCCGGCAGGCCGCTTAATTGGTGGCCTCGTGGGCGGCCGGCCCTGTCTTAGGCTGTCGTTGTTGTTCCCGCCACTGACATAATTAAACACGCTGGCCGACGTCTCCCTCGCCAAGCCGCCCCCTCCGTCCTTTGTCCTGGGAGACGGAAACAAAGAAAAGCCACTTGGTCAGCGCCCGGGCTTATCGGGAAGACACGCTGCTCGTTGTCGGCCGCTCGCCACGGGGGAAGCTGCGGCTTATTAGCTCTCGAACCGGCTGCCAGTGCGACTGCGCTTGAAACCCCGGTGACGCGGCTGGTATAACTGTGGCTTTCTTCGGCATATCCGGCGTCTTCTGTATCGTCGTTGTTGGTACGCTACCTGGGACACGGAATTCGCTGCCTTTGGCGGGGGTCTAATTGACGGCGGAATGACGGTGCCGCAGAGCCATGCGGAATGGCTTGACGTCCGAGCCAAAGCTGGGACGCTGAGCGACACGTCGAGTGCGGAAGCATTTTGCGCTTTGAAGAACAGGTCCCTGTGAGATTCCCGCAACTTGCGTGGGCGAGCCAGTCTTGGTGTAAATGGTAAATATGTGGGTTTACACTCTAGGTCTAAGGGGAGACCAAGGGGCGATGCCATCCTGGGTGCGTTAAAATCCTTAGATAATGAAACCGCTTATGAGGTGCGCTAAAATGCTATAGGCAGTTTTTGTTTTTGTCAATCTGCACTTTTACACCACTCTATATCCGTTGAGTCTAACTGCCAGAAATGACAGCAGAAATTCACGCGACTTCGTTGGATGGTATGGATGATTTCCAACTTCGAAGCTTCGGCGTGAACAGTATATATGCTTCTATCGCGACGCGCACCCTACGGGTTATGTGGTTAAGTCGACATTAGTAACTGGTGGAGGTCATTCGCTCTCCTGTAGCCTGGTTACCTGCAGAACCTCTTGCGATAAAATATTTTTAGTGCATGTTTTTCATAGAAAACCCCAAACAAACTGTGAATATCAATAAAATCTATTTGTTATGATTATCGCATTCTCCTGTCTGGCTCCTGCGGTCATATATTTGACTGGACGCTCGCCCGGATAGAAGCTCCAGTATAGGCTATATTCTACCTGCCTTTGGACTCTTTATAACATTTGCGCACGATACCCTGAATAAAGGCACAAGATAAACTTTTTCCGATTCCCATACAGCACGAGGGAAGGGACCTCTGAGAACCTTGGCTGGTTTCATGTGAATCCAGACGTGCAGGGGCCCAGGGACCCCAGGCAGGATGCTGGCTTTGTAATGATTACTCTGGGCACACCATTACAAAAAAAAAAAACAAAAAAAAACATGGTGTCTTGTCAAGCCGAAAAACAGAGAAACATCTCTAACCCCTCCTTCCAATAGGGAGTTTATTTGCTCTCTATAATATGCTCACGTCCCACGATTAGCATTTATGTTAAGAGAAATGTGTAAGCAAAAACGGGCGTCTTGCGTTTACCTGGACCACTACACGACAACATGGACGAACGTCCTAATGTTGCAGGTCAAGGTTAGGTGCAGGAAGTACCTAATGGTGATCACTTGAGGTCGTCTATCTTTTGAGGGTGCGTTACATAGCTGATCTAACATGCTCTCATAAATTCGAAGCACGCGATGTTGCCGTAACGTTTAGAACCTCAACTACGCTGATTCGACAAGCGCGATAATTATCTTTGTCAACAAAAAACAAAGCAAAAAATACCCGTATTTTTTTTTCTTGGTAGAAAATTTTAAATCTTGTAGCTTTGCACACTTTTCTGAATCGAACGTTCCTATATCCTACACCGTACTCCTTATTTCTTTACTTTTTTTTGTGTGTGTGTGTCGCATTTGGTGTTGTTTATGCGCTCGAAGATGCAAATCTTCGCCGTTCCAGAGAGCCTTCACTGAAGCTCGGTTTGGAGCGTCCAGTGTAGCTTGCGGTCGTTCCACGGGGCGGATTCTCTCGGCGTTCGGGGATTTGACGGGACGGAGTCGCTAAACGGTCGCCTAATAAGGGTCGCTGGTTTGACAGGCTGCATTTCTGTGGGCGTTACCTGCTAAAAGAAGAAGAAAAAAGAAAATGAAGCGATGAACTCGCACTTAGACTGAGCTGCTGAACACCTCACGTAGACTGGTCGCGTCGGTTCCATTTCCTGGGCGTTGCGTGGTCTTGCGGACGTCCGCGAGAAGAGGACGAGGAGTATGAAGAGAGTGGTTGTTGAGGAGGTGGGACGCTCCAGCCACTGCCCCTTAAATAGGCCACCGCGGGGTTCCAGTCTGGACACGAGGATTGCGTCAGAGTTCGGCTGGAACTCGCGTTCTCGCAGATGTAACACCAGTCCCGGCTGCGCCGGG
Organism: Ixodes ricinus; assembly: GCA_037355805.1. Taxonomy (NCBI): domain Eukaryota; kingdom Metazoa; phylum Arthropoda; class Arachnida; order Ixodida; family Ixodidae; genus Ixodes; species Ixodes ricinus. The sequence continues at coordinate 680,082 of JAZHYW010028597.1, read as the reverse complement.
CTACGCCACGCCTTGGCACCGCCAGCCTTGTGCCTGTTGCACAAGGGGTAACTTTGGCGCACCCCCCGCGCTTCCGGCGTGAATCAACTCCGTCTACGTTTGACTGATTTTCTAGTTTCCGATCTAATTGGAACCATATGTTTATGTTCCCTAATTAAAAAGATAATTAAGAGATATTTGACAATTATTCGACTTATCGTTAGGATTAGCCCCCTCTGTAATGTCCCCCTGACCGTGTAAACTCGTCTGCACAGACCGCTTCAATTGGCCACCGCAGGTTGTTTCAAGGTTTTTTTGTTTTTTTTATAAATAAATATGTTGGAATTAAAGCCTAACAACCTGTATAATCTAAGAACATCGTTAATTTACGCTCCTGTTATCAAAATACGTGTGTCTTTATCAACTTATTGATGTGTTTCTCCGCAGCAGCGAAACAAATGTTCCGAATGCTTCCTTCGGTGGCAGAAATATGTTAGATGAGCCAAAGAACGAAAAACTAAAATTAGATGCCACGGTTAAAGAACGATCAGGAAGCTCGTATAATTTCGATGAGGTTGTCAGTATTTCAAAGAATTGCATCTCTTATAATGCACCTCAAGAGGTCGCGAATTGCGATTATGTTCCAGCGTTGATTAACCGAAACCAAACATGGTGACACTCACTATACGTCTAACGTCCCATTTGTTTCAGTGGTGAGGGAAAAACTACATTTTGGAAAACTGTTTTGGGGGAATTGTTCAGTCACCGAACTGTGCGTTCTTTACGCGTCAGAAAACGTTTGTCTTTTGGGGGCCGGCTGTATTTGACCGCTGTTGCGTGCGATTAGAGAAACAAAAGGTATTTTGGCATCATCTGCTGATCAATTCCTACGTTAAAGTGTCCGAATTTAATTAGCCTCTTCAGACATTAAATAAAAGAAGCCATTACAACAAGTTTAAAGATGTCTGTTCAGTGACACTGACACAGTGTGCATAAACTAGACCGATCCATATCCAAGCCAGCTGCCCACCCACTTGGCGACCAAACCTAGCTGGAGGCTGCACGTTCTTCATGTTTTTCTTTTTTTTTTCATGAAGCTCGATGTTTACGTTAACGGGTATAAAGATGATTTATGTACCACAAAAATAAATACAAAAGGCAACAAGCGGCTCTGCGTTCTGGCCACAAGCCTGTTGATCGGAGAGTGATTTCGCTGTGGATGCCTTCGCCAACTGAATTTTGTACAGACTAATACACAAATAAAAACATAACGTGCCAAACGAAAAGGACAGATATGTTTCTGTCTGTATACTTTTCGTTGGGCATGTCATGCATCTATTTGTTTGCGTATTTGCTTCTCCAGTGACCGCAATCAACCCGGCAGTGCCTTTACCTTTTGAACTCTGCGTATATACGTAGCAAGTCTACTGTCGTCATCCTTCTTGGCTCTGAGAAAACGAACAACAGACAACGTGTATGCTTTTTGTTCATCTGGTGTATACGCGGCCAGATTCTTTACTGTTTGACCTCCTCCCCGGTAGTTCTGTTCGGCGACCTGTTTGTAAGAGAAGGCAAAGGCGCGAGCGCTTCGCTTCCATAACGTGACCTCTTAGCGCACGTGCCTGCTGAGTGCGTTGAACTTTCAAGATAAAGCTGTGTAGCGCTTACTGGCACGCAGCTGGAAGGTTTGAAAGTTGTGTTTGTTTGCTATCGAAACACGTGCTGACAGCGAGCTTCCGCCACATTCATTCCACACCATCGAGTGTGTTCTTGACGGAAGACAACTTACTTGAGCTACAGAAGCGCGTGGTTCCCTGTCCTCTGTTATCCATACTCCTCTCTTTGACGCCTTAGCCACCAGACAGCGCCAGCTTCCGCTGGATGCACCTCAATGAACACGTGTTTGCCAATGGCCGTCGCATTATTGGGATTTGTGAACAGGATTAATATTGGGCGCCTTGCCAAGCTGAGGCTCCGCATCAGCCGAAACATCAATAATATGTATAAGCGTCTTGTGAGGTGTGATAGGGAGTAAGCTGGAAATCACGCGACGAGTATAGAGAGTGGCCTAATGTTAGTTTTTACTATATTATGAATTTCCCCCTCATGTAATGCGCTCGCAAGTCGAGTGCCTTTGAGGTAATAAAATGAAAATGAAAAATGAAATATATTTTCTTTCCAATACACAATTCAGGGGGTATTTTCTTGTGCTTAAAGAAGTACGGGCTATTTTCACTGTGAGGTAAAGTATAGCTTTGAATCTGGGCACGCCCCCCTCCCCCGACTCCGAGCCCGGGTCTTAGGGGAACGGAATTCCTGTTCGCCGGGACACCCAGCATCGCGGTGGGAGCTGGCGTAACGAACGATGCAGCCCTACCAGCCAGGCCGACGCAGCGCCAGCGCCGCGTCAACTATTGTCGGGGGGCAGTGACAGGGCCGCGGGGAGACTAGGAACAAATGCTTGTACCGGGTTCTCGGCGCTGCCAGAGACGGGCCAAACAAAGCGCCCATTGAGAGAGGCTCCCTCCGCGCGGGGAAGCGAGCGGGCCGCCGCCACTGCCGCCTTGGCCGCCGCGCTCCGGCGGAATCATGGCGCGGGCCCGTGATTAGAGAGGCATATTGCACTTAGCGCAGAAGAGAAGTTAAAGATGGCGGAGGCGACGCTTGCAGGCTCGCCCAAGGAGGAGGACGAGGTGAGGGGGACCCGGTCTGTTTTAAGTAATAATGAACAACTTGAGGATGACGCGCATGCGCTCTGGCGCGCTCTCCTCGCTCGCACTCTCCCCTTCTCTTTCTCCGGCTCCGTTTTTCCTTTCTCCCAGCTCAAAATCGTTGCCCTCCCCGCGATAAAAGGGAGCTCGGAGCGAGAGGACTGTGGGGAGAGCGGGGAGAGTCGACGCTAATGAAAGGAGCCAAAATGGCGGCCCGTAATTACAGAGTAAGACAACTTTCTCAAAAACAAGCCGACCGTACGGTGGTGTGATTTAACTCGCAAAAATAATTGGCGACTTTTTTTTCGCAGTTAGGGGAACAACGAACACCGCCAATGCGCTTGTACTTGAACGCCCTATAGTCCGTCTCACCAGCCCGAACAGCGCCGAGTTTTATCCTCATTAAAAGGTTTAAAACCGCGAACAAAACGAGTGCACAAAAGAAACGAAGAAAACAGAACTGGCGCCGGCAGAACGAAATCGGCTTTTGAAAAACTAACGAACACTTCTTTCAGGTGCCTTGAGAATACCTTGGTGTCTTACGGCAACCTGAGGCTGGGGTAAAACAATAAAATATATATATAAAAAACGTAGATAGTTTAAGGAAGACGAATTTAGACACAGAAAGGGGAACCTTGTCGGCAGCATTTTGTCTTTACGGCCGGGTGTCACCAACTGAACCACAAACGAAGATATTGGTGAAGTCTGCTGGCCAAAAAACTCTATGGTGCTAATGGACAGGGTCATATGGGGAAAGCATAAAAATCAGGTGAAAAAAGAAAACGCTTCTCGATTCGATTTTATGAAATAGTGTTTCGAACACTGTTGTGAGGGTGGAATCTTTCTTCCATGGTTTCCGCTAGGGAGGAGTCGGTTTATTAAAATCTTGGTTAAAACAAGAAATGTAAAAATCTGAAGAAAAAAAACTTCAAAATTTGCTGAGTTAAAACTAGTTGGTTCATGACGGTTTCAAACCTTAAAAGTGTAAGACAAGACAAGGACGAAGAAGAAAACACACGTCTTAGCGCCTGTCTGCACAAAATTTGCACGAAAAAAAAAATCCTGGCGAGTGAAACGTAAACGAAATAAAATGCCAAAATTTTCCAGGCTCATATTTTCTACATTATCACATTTTAAATTCGGGGTTTGGTTTAGTTTTGAGAAAGAATGCCTGGACTCGCAGTCACTAATCGTCTTGGTAGCTTTGAAATTTCGTTTGTATACTGTAAACGGCTTCATTTCTGCGAATTTTTCGTTTGAAAACTATCACCACAACAAGATCACACGAAAAAATATCGCTCCATGGCAACATTTAACACTGTTTCATCTTATGTCCGATCGCAGCCATCCCAACCAATTGATCCAGCTTTCTGAACGTACCACGCTCTCCGCCCGTTATTGCGCCTCCCTCCAAGGTTGCGTAACACTCTCACGGACTTAGATTGGCTCTGATGGCTCATAGCATCCGCTGATTGTACCGTACCTAGCATACCACTCCCAATTGCTAAAGTTCGTGACCGCAAAATATTCCTGCAAACCCACATCGGGAAATCCTCGAAATATCGAGCCCGCAAAAAATAGTCTTTAACAGTATTTTGGCTCATCAAAGTAATGGCTTCCTAGGACTTCCACACAATGGTTCGTGCGCAGTCAAACATTTGGGAAACATTTCCATCGTATGGATCGTCGTAGACCTGTGACAGAAAGCAAGCGGTGCGGACGTACTGCAAACCAAGCGCGCTGTTTTCCGAATGTCTCGCGGCTTAACACGCGTATTTGTCCTGTAAAATGTGTCCGCAGGACGTCAAAGAGTGTGCGCTGAGGAACACACATCATCTTTGGATAGAATCTGCTGATAAAATAACTGTGTTCAATAGCGCCGACCTTTCGTGGAACAGTGGTAAAAAGCAAGCGGCATTCAAGTACTACAAATCATCGCACTGTTTTCCGAATGCCTCACGGCTTAACAGACGTCTTTTTCCTGTAAAATGTTTCCACAGGACGTCAAGGAGTGTGTGCTAAGGAGCACGCATCTCCTTGAATAGATTTTGCTAAGAAAATGAATTCGTTATATAGCGCCGACCTTCTCATTTTTAACGCAATAGCGTTAAGGACCTCGGGTCGCAGAAAAGCCTGCGTCGGCGGCGTCGTGATGGGCAATTCCTAATTGGTCGATAGGTTCATGACATCACAGCCACATGACCTAGCGGAAGAATGTTAAACAACCCACAACGCTCACGTGAAACGTGACGTCACGCATGGAATGAAAGTGATTAAAAAACATGACATGTAAAACATATTAAAGATCGCCGCATCTCTCGAATGAGTTCAATATATATAGAATTTCCTTTTGCCCTTAAAAAACTTGAAGAATTTAAGGCGTGATTCGAACCCACGACCGTCGGTTGCGAGGCCATACACGCTGCTGACTAATCCATGTCCGCTTTCTTTTTTTTATTCAGCACACCGGCAGACACACTACTGGCTTGGCCGTAGTCCGCCGCACTTCCTGCTCACTGGCAGGAAGAGCATGAAAGCGAATGAGAAGTGTTTGAGAACGAGGCCGATAACGCTATCGCGTTTCACTCTTAAAGGCGAAGCTTAAGCAGTCCTTCAAGTTTCTTTTTTAACATTGATAATTTTTGCAAAGAAAAAAATTTCACTTTTGTATTCATTTTTTATTTTTATTTATCTTAGAGGGGATCTTCGTGTCACTTTTGTAGTCGGTGACAGCTGAAGAGTTCAGTGAAAGCTCCTCCCACCTCTTTCCACTTTAGCAAGTGTATGCTGGAGAGGAGGCGACCTCCTCTCCAGCGTTCGTCCCCTCCTACCTTCGCTATTCTAAAGTGAAAGGAGGTAGAAGGGGCTTTCCCTGAACTGGCATCGACTATAGTAGTTCTTCCGTCCGGAAACATTGAAGGCTTACTTATTTTTCTGCATGAGTGCTCGGGTACTGACATGAATAGAAGTCTGAGACCTCGTCACGGCATGCCTTCTTATGCCCTAGAGCTTACACCACTTGAAGTCCATCAAATATGCGGCACAGTGCCACTTGTGTCTTGTAAAGTTACCGCTGAAGCACGCTAAGTAAAGGTCATACGCCTCAGATACAGTGAAGAGGACATTTTGCAGCGCTATGAAACTCGTAGAGCAGGCTATATTATGTGCTGTCGTGAACCGTTGTCTACTGCTATTATAGCCTATTACATTGCCTTTTAGCTTGGAGTTGCTTGATGGGTTGTTTCGTTTCTGCACTTCGCCAAGCGTCTTTTTTTAGTTCCATGATTGTTTTGCTTTTGCTAACGTTCTTCTGATCCTAACGGTTTCGTAAGGTCTGAACAACAATGTCATTTGAGCGACGTTGGTAGGACGCTAAGCAGTAAGGTCAACATCCATCGATCAGATGTTTCCTCGTAACGGTACCATGTACTTCCAGAGACCAGGTCCAAAACGATAATGACAAACAAAGGTCGGTGGGGAAAGGGTGCATGCAACGCGGATGTGTCTACTCGTCGTACAAAACGCCAGCCAGAAAACGATGCCTGGCTCTGGATCATGACCGGTCACGAGATTCAAAAACAAGACCCGTTGAGCATGAACCCGAAACCATGACTTGAGCTTTTGCAGTCACCTGCGTAGCACCTCGCTTGCTTTTCGCTCCTGTTTCTTTTCTTCCTGCTTGTATCTGTTTCTGCTTTCATTGCGTCGTCTATCGCTTTTCTCACGGATCTGGGCGGTCATTTGTGTGCTCTGTTCGCCTCCCCTGCGGCACGAATCGCGCATTTTCCTTTTCGGCATTATGGTGGAACTGTAGTAATTTCTGGCTTTGCTCTCTTCGTCTTTCCTCGCCGAAGGCCTATGTTTATTTTTTCTTTTTCTTTTTTTTTCGTCATGTGCTCGTCTGCGTCAGACGGCTCGTCGTTTGGTGTTGTCTTGCTCCGCGCTTGCTGCCTCTTCGCCTTGGTTTTCGCCCCAGCGGCATATTATAGAGGAGCGGTGGCTCTGTCATGCTCTCGCCTTGAATTTCATACAATACATACATACATTCGGGGAAACGGCAACATTCCGCGTCGGTAACCCTCTCCTCTTCTTTCGTGTTCCTGCTAGGACTGCGTCTGCCCGCTTTTCTTTTTTTGTTTTCGCTTATTTTAATGGTGTTCTTGTTGGCTGTGATCTTGGCGACGCACTGGAAAACCATAGTGTTGGTTTCTTTCCTCCTTGCTTGTTGTGTCAAGTGGCACTCCCCAAGAAAAAAAAAAAAAGCTAGGCAGACAAAACACCGACTGTGTCCTTATGACCCTCGTATTGTATTATCACGGCCTTCTTTTGGAGCCACTGAGCCCAATCGAAAACTACCCGAAATGGGCTTCGGTCGAGGCGTCATGCGGGGGCCACACTATTCTTTACTACTTTGTTCTCTGTTGCTTCTTCTTGTCTTTCTTGTAACTCTGAGATTGCGTATGCTTCGCGATCTATACGGGGAGGAAATCACTGCACCTAGTTTATTTTATTTTATTAGCTTCGCCGAATCCTTTGCTGAGTGGGAGCGGTGCGATGGCGACACAAATTGTACACACAGCAGCATTGTCGTTTGGGAGCACTATATAAAAGCACGTTTCCTGGTTAACGACTTATCTGCGCCTAATGGACACCGACTGCGTAGCTAGAGCCTTGACGTCTTCGTAGGCAGCCTCTGCGCATCATAATGCAGCCACTGTAGAACTGAGGCGAGATGCTTTCGAATGCCTAGGAAATTCCATTCCGACCTCGATTGCAGTTCCTGCTTTCCGAGTGCCTCTCAACGTCTTCGAGGATGGATGTCCGCCATCGCTTAGCCTTTCTTGCCACTCTGCCCAGGTCCTTAGCAGTTATCACCCAAGAACAGCTTTGTTTATTCAGCATCGTGCGAACCGCTATCTCCGCTACCTTCCGGTCTCATAAGGTCGTTCGACATATGCCCGCCCGTCGAAGCGTCATCGCCCCCAGCGTATGTGCAGCTCATTTGTGTGCCTTCTTTAAAAAAAAAAAAAGCGGTCGCCTCTCTTTCTTACCGCCAAACGTCTCTCCCTTATCGCACAGTGAGAGATAGTAGCAGCCCTAATCAACCTAACGAGATACGTCGTGCACACGGCACAGCGGGGAGTCAGCCCGAGTGTTTGTGAGCGCCCCTCTGGTTTCTTTTTTGCTTGCCTCCTTTTTATTCCGCGTATGTTTGATTTCATCTTTGCTGCCGCTATTTCGGCCCTGATAATGAGTCCGAGAAATCGACGGGCAGACCGAAAGCAGAGCGAAATGCCGCTTCGGTCCTAATGCCCGAGCCTTGGCCGCCGGACGCTTATCGCGTTCTGCCCTCTTGCCACCTCTTTCAGAAGCCTGTATGCGCCGGCAAGCCTGGAACGCGCTCGGGCGCCTTGCCTGAGTAGAGCCCTCGTCCCGTGCACTGGCGGCTCTGTCCCGGCGCAAAGCACGCGAGCCGTCCAGGGCGTGCAACGGCCAACGCGCTGCGGCCACGTTTCGCTGCAAACGGTAGGGAGCACGCTTCCGTACTCGCCTCTTCTCGACCGGCGCGCGTGCTGGGGTTGCTCTCGACTGGCTGCTCCGGGCGTCCATGTTCATTCAGGGCTCTGGTCTTAGACTCAGGATGTTTACCCGAAGTTGGTCCTAACACTTTGTATATACAAATGTGTGGCTTTTAATACGTGCGGATTCCTAAACTGGTGGGAGGATTAATTGTGACGTATAAGTGGCGCCATGGTCATTGTCCCATGCAGGGAGTCCGCTATTTCCTCATCGGTTATAGCTGAAAAAGTTGGAAGCAACACCATTAGTTCGAATAATTAAACTGATTAACACCAAGTTACTTTCATTGTGTGCATCATATTTGATAGGCATTTGTGAACACGAAATAATGCAATCAATCAATCGTCGTGTTTTTTTTGTTTTTTTTTTTTGGTTGTTCAGAACCTTTTCCAAATTTTTCGAGGGCATACGCTCGTCCAACGAACATCTGATTAACCCGGTCTTAGATATGGCGTTGCAGATCATAAATGTATACTCTATATAATTTCTGAAGTCAAGTGTGTCTTTTTACTAAAATCTAATCTGGTAGGACCAGTTTGTGGACATACCTCTATGCATCTAATTGGAATATTATAAAAACAAAAAGGTTTCCTTTTTTTTTTGTCGTGCTGACACGCGTTTGGTGAGAGCACACGGCCAGTGGCGCCGTCAGCAAGTTGTCGCTATTGACTGCCTCTCCTAGACTCGTTTACAAGCATGACTATTGGTTAAATACTCGTCGTCATCTTGAAGGTCGCCAAGCCATCGTATGAACCTGTGATATAGTGCTCTCCACTTGTATAGCTTGCACGACATCATTTGCAGTTCACTCGTTCCTTGCAGGGGATTGTAACAAGAGCAGTTGATTAGCGAAGCACTTCGAATGACCCGGTGTGCCTTTTCTTGCCCCGGCTCCGCATAACGTGTGACTATGGTCACTGACAGCATGAGAATGGCAGGGGGAGGTCTTTCAGTTGCCCCGCCTCCAGCTCGAGATTCCTAACTTTGACAACGCTTCGTCGTCTCGTGCGCTCCGAGCATGCATGCGCAGCCAAAGCACGTCAAAAGGCAATGGTCACGCGGGGGGCCAGGCATCAGAAAGAGCCGCCTTACCATTCTCATTCTGTCAGTGACTATGCAAACCGTTAAGCCGGGGTCACACTGCTTAAACATCCTACATAAAGACAGTCTGCAAACAGATTGGAACGCGAGTCACCACGAGATCCGTGCATGGATTGCCGCATGGCAACGAGTTCAAAGAGGAACTTGGCACGCGGCCTTTGAACCACACATATCGCGGTGACTGATGTCTGGCCATAGCCTCTTATATACTGACAAAGCCTGGCAGATCGCCACAAGAAGCGGCCGCCGAAATGGTAAAGGTGGAGCGGCAGACAAGGGATGGGAGGAGGGCCACGTGACTGGCGCCCCGCTGCGGCGAGACGCCGAAACACACTCCTCCCGAGCGAACAAGTGTGTTTCGGGTCCTCGCCGCTGCAAATGCTGAGCGCTGACGTCCAAGTTCCCCGAGATGGCTCTTTGATGCTCTGTGCTACCAGATCCTCGCGCTCCAAATCTGCGACCGGGCACTCTATGGCTCCGTCGTCGAACTGCCAGGCTTTGTGAGTATAGAGGAGGCTTTGGTCAGGCAGAGTGTCTTTTGTATGATATATAAGCAGTGTGACCCCGGCTTTAGGGCTACATGCTCTCGTCTCGGGTAGGAAAATTCGCAACCTCCATTCTCCAACCGTCAGTGCCAATGTGTCACTGTGCTTTCATCATCGTTGTTGTACGCGCCATCAACAGGATATCATGTACATATTCTTGTTGGGTATCCACTCGATCTAATGTCTTTAAGGTCACACGACTAAAAGTATTTTTGCTTGTTTATTTAGAAGCGTAGCTGAGATGTAGACCCCTTAGCTACTGCCATCGTGTGTTCTGAGTGGTATAAAGTGCCTTAAACTGCTTGCTAATGGCTCTGTTCAGATAAGATCGTGCACACGAGTCCGGGCGTATCTTTTTATTTTGTCAATTTTTTATATGCTGATCCTCAATATTTGTATGAAAAGTAATCAAAAAAATTTTGCGAAAAACGTAATAATAAAAAAACAAATTTCGTTGAGTGCGCCAGAATGGCATATTCGATTTTTGAAGTTTTCGTTTATGTCATCTTTGGTGACACCTACTACGCAAACTACAACTATCAAGAATCTCGAATATTTTTCACTTATAATAGATTATGGGAAATATTTAGGTACATATTTACAGCATTGTGGAGGTCATATATTTCGCGTCAAAAATGCGCAAACATGGCGCCTTTGTCGTTTTGTCACTAGATTTCTCAGCCGTTATCTACAAAAATTGAATAGCTACAACATTACAAATTATTTCATATATTTTAATCAATACGTTCTTTCGATCCTTTCGAATGATATATAAATTATTGCTTTATCACAAATATTAAAACTTTTATGTCTTTCAAAACTTGTTCTAAGTTACAAAAGTTCAAATATTTCGAAGGGGAATTAAAAAAAACGTTTTCGGTTTTTTTGCAATTTATAGTGATAGTTCTCTATCCTATTCTTGTGTTTATTCATGAAAAACATGATGCATCGTTTCGTTTGCTTCAGAGTTACAGCGCTGCAAACTGTACCTTCCATGCCGGCATTTTTGTCCAGCGCCACGGACGAGGTTATCTGTTGATTCCGTGTATTTTATGACTATAAATATATTTCGTGCTGTATTCGGGCATTGGGGTCAAGTTAAAATATTCTACTAATCAAAACAATACCCGCGTTACTCGTCCTCTTTATTAATTTAAGCAATGATCCTGTTTTGCTCTTTAAAATGACAACTTCTATTAGCTTTAGCTGAACTTTTTGCACAAAAGCCGGACGAAGACTTGTAATCGCTACTACAGTATTTTTTTTTTTACATAAAGTGGTAGAAAGGTAAGTACAGTGGTGGAAATTACATGCGAATATTTGTGCCTATATTTGTGATGAAGTGGAAATGTTTGTGACACCAAGCTTGGTACACTGCTATTCGTGATGGTTGTACGTCCGGCTGACCAAGGAAAACCTGCGACTTCACTGGCACTTTCAGCAGGACGTCCGTTAAGACTAAAAATATTTGTAATTATTTGTTTTACTAAAAGCAAAAAACGGGACATTGAAAAGGAAAAAAAAAAGAAATAACGAGTAAAGATATGGAATGCACTATTGTTGCGCGCGTCGGCAGGAGGGCGTCGTGAGAAGTCCATCTTTTGTCCCCCTTCACACCAGACCGACGAATTCCGCGAAGTACTCACCTGTGCTGCGATAATTTCAACAACTGCGATAAAACCGTTCAACCGTTCAGTTCGTGAATTCCCTACAAATAGGGAATTCACGAACTAAAGGATTTTGCCCGATCCTCTTTGGATAATTAACATCCAGATCTACACGTTGCGAAAATTTCTCTGCTTTGCTATCATCTTTTAGTGTTTACTAAAATAGCACAAAATATTCTACGGGGGCTGTAAGTCGCTGCCATGGTTGAAGACGTTATGTCGAGAAGCAACTACACGGGACTGGCAACCACTTTGGTGTTAGCACAAAAGTGTTGATTAACACCGGTGCCGCGAGCGAGTCAGAGCGATATCGTGTCCCTCTGCAAACTGCGTGCACGTGGAGACACGGTTACAACGGATGCCTTTCAAACCTCGTGACTCTAACATTGGTTTTATGGGTGGTCGTGTGGGTCTTTAGCCTTAGCTATTTTGCATTGCTTTCCGATTTGTCACGTCGAACTATGCAAGGCGAGAAAACAGCTTCCGCATCGGCAGAACGCCATCCTTTAAATACACCGACAACGTGATTATCGACTGTTTGCCGGTGTAAATTCAGGCCTAGTTTTGTCTGCTGCTTCAAGGAGTGCGCGCTGCCATGTACCTAAGCTAAGACAATCGGAGAGCCGGAGTTTAACTTGCTCCACAAGGACTTTCGAATTCTCCTCCCGGAACCGCCGCGGCCGTGAGGCAGCGTCAATCAGTTCGTGCATTCCCTATTTGCCACATTTGGAGTTAACCGATTTGCTTGCACTCGTCGGATTTATTGCAATACATGTGAGTGCGTAAAGAAATTCGTCAGTCTGGTTTACAGAGGGGCAAAAAAACGGATTTCTCAATACAACATCCTGCCAACGCGGGCAACTTATGCGCTCAATATCTTTACTCATTTTTTTTTTTTTCAGTTTCATATTTTTTGTTTTACTCGAATAAATAGTCCCTAATATTTTTAATCCTAGTGGACGTTTTGCTGAAAGTGCCAGTGCAGTCGCAGGTTTACCTTGGTCAGCCGGACTTTCAGTCATGCAGATACTATATAAATAGCTCCACGCAAACGGGCTTCATTTTTTTTTTAGGAACGTCTGACTGTAGGTTTACGTTCGAACTAGCGCTGACGTCAGGACTCGTCCATGTGGAGCAGATAGGGGAGCCCATCAACGCGAACTGCCGCTATCATCTCTGCCATGTGTCACCGCGGTCTGACTGAAAAGGGGAGATGATTCTTGAAACGGCAGATGATAACGGCAGTTCGCTTTTGGTGGGCTCCTCCTATCTGCTCCACATGGACGAGTCCTGATGTCAGCGCTAGTTCGAAGGTAAGCCAACAGCCAAGTGCTCTTCAGAAACAAAAAATGCCCGTTCGCGTGGAGCTATTTAGTGTCTGCATGACTGTACAACCGTCATGAATAGCAGTGTTACAAGCTTGGTGGCTCAAACGTTCCCCCTTTATCGCGAATAAAGGTATAAAAATTACAGAGAAGATGCAAGCGAGCTGGTGAACTTTCAACATTGTAAAACCCGAGACGTAGTTTTTTACAATGTTGAAAGGTATAAATATTCGCATATAATATTCACCGCTGTACCTCTTTTCGTAATAATTTCTGGAAAAAAAATGTATTGGTAGCTTTTACAAATTTTCGTCCCGCTTTTGTGTAAAAATTTCAGCTAAAGCTAATTGAACTTGTCATTTTAAAGGGGAAAACAGAATGATTGGCTAAATTAATAAAAATGACGAGCAGCACGAGTTTTATTTTGATTAGTAGAATACTTGAACTTGGGCCCAATACCCGAATACAGCAGGCACACGCACAAAAAAAAATATATATATATATATAGTCATAAAATACTCCGAACCAAAATCACAAGTTGCAGTGCTGTAACTTCAAAGAAAACAAAGTGATTCAACATGTTTTTATGAATAAACGCAAGAGTATGATGGAGAACTACCACTATAAATTCTACAAAAATTGAAGATTTTTTTTTTCTTTCAAATGTTTAAACTTTGTAATTTAGAACAAGTTTGGAGCAACATGAAACTTTCAATCTCCGAGATAAAACAATTATTCATATATGATTCGAAAGAACATTTTAGTGGCAATATATGACATAAATTTTAATATTGTTGCTGTTCAATTCTTGTAGATACGGGCTCAGAAATCTAGTGACAAAATGTCAACGTAGCCATGTTTGCACATTTTTGACGCGAAATCTTTGACCTCCACAATGCTGTACATATAAAGCTGAATAGTCCCTATGATCTATTATAAGCGAAAAATATTTTAGATTTCCGATATTTGTAGTTCGCGCAGTAGGTGTCACCGAACATGACATAAACGAAAAAGAATATGCCGTTCTCATGCACACAAGAAAAAAAATTATTTTAAATATTTAGTCTTTCACAAAATCTTTTTAATTACGTTCCCTCGACATGTTGAGGAGTAATATAACAAAAAAATAACAAAAACAAAAAATACGTCCGGACTCGCATGTATGATCTTATCTGAACCGAGCCTTTCACATATTGAACCGTAGAATATAAATATTCGAAGTAGTGTATGTACCCTGGATGCGTGTAGCGGCTGTGTTCGTTGTAACGACAAACTGTAAACACTCTGGCTCGTCTTATTAAAAGTCGCTGTAGCACGTGGAATTCTCAATTGACAAGGTTCCATAGAGCCGTCAGCCTAGTCTTACCCACACTGGAAAACAAAAACTGTTTTTAAATCAATTGCATCAATTTTTTTTATCTAAACCAGATTTATTTGAGTTATGTCAGCTTTATTTGAGCTCCGGTTGGATGGATTAGAGGGTAGACTCAAAGCTAGCTGCCTTTGTCTCCACTGCACTCGTCGAACGCGTTCGAATGCGAGAGTCAAACGCCGGACTTCGGCGTTCCGTGTCCTAACGCGTTTGACGACTGCAGTGGATACAAAGGCAGCTAGCTTTGAGTCTACCCTCTAATCCATCCAACCGGAGCTCGGCGTTCTGACATCCCTGCGTGCTCTTGTTTCCTCCTCTCTCTCAGTGGCTGCCCGCATAGGACAATCATTTTATTGCTTTGATTGGCTTGCAGTAGGGCATTGCGGAACTGACAAGCGAAGCGCAACGTAGAAAGAAAAAAAAACAAAGAAAAAAACTCAACGCTCTGGTTTGTTTGTAAGAGGTTTTCTTGTTCAACCTGCTATAAATCTCTGTTGCTTGGTGAATCTTTGATTTAAATACAAAACAAGCGCACATAGAAATGGTGAAATGTCGGACAAAACAGTACATAATAAGTATTTTGGGAAATATTGTTTTAGAGAAAGGTTTGATTTAAATCATCATAGCGAAACCGGTGTGATTTTAAGCACGATTTAAAATCATCTTGCTCTTTATTCTCCAGCCTGGTCATCCCCTGTTATATTGTCGAACAATGTCACGAGTAGACATGCTCTCTTTTCCATTTCTCAAAGGCAGTTTCTGTTTCCACGATTTCGAGCAGGTCATCCGTCCACAACCCCGTGTCCGCTCGTGAGAGCAGGCACGCGCATTCGAAGTCCCCGCCGGAGCCACCTTCAGGCGTAAGCTCTATGTGCTTGCGCACGTGGGGCACAAGCCGGGACGTCAAGCTTGCAATAGTGTACACGGTTTCTGTACATTCCCCGCGCGCCACGAGTGACGCTACCGCGCAAGCCCCTTTCCGGCGGAACGCCCATTGGAACCGAACGTGGTGTAGACGTGTGTTCTCCGCTAACCCTCCCCCGCAACCTCGAACCGAAGTCACCAGAGTGAAACGAGCTCGGTGTGTCGACGTATCTAGCTGTGCGGAAGGCGTTCGGTGGTGGCCCATATTCGTCGCTTCCACGTCTCGCGGGGTTGCGCAAATCCCACGCCGCCTCGGCAGCCCAAGGTGGCGCGCACGCGCAGTACGTCCTGTTGGTTCTTCTTCTTCGTCGCGACAGAGCACGACAGGTGTATACAGAGGTTGATTAGGCGGAACGGCCTCAGAGAAACCTCACGTACTGCTTCGAAAACGCGACATATCTCGGGCCCGATTGCCCTCGGCACTCTCGCGGGTGTTCGGGATTAGAAAATACGAAGCGGTGCTTCGGTGAAACTTGAGCTCAGAAGTTGCGCCGCCTTCGGCCGATTAGACAGACTCGGGTTCGAGCAATGCTCAGAGAGTCGAAACAAAACTAACAAACAAAAACTGCAATAGTAGCGAAGCTCGAGAGCGCCCTGATGCTATAGTATAGTGATATTCGATCGCCCGCCTTGGTAATAAATAGCAGAGTTCCTGTCCTGCCTTATTTACCAATGATTACCCGATTCAAGATTCATGAACTTATGTGTAACTGGAAATTGTTAGCCCTTGAGAAAGAATTCTTGCCCTTAGAGTATGCAAAACAAAAATCAACATGGTTTCACTTCTTAACACTAATCCTTTTTTTCCGTAGTAATGTTTTTAGCTAAAATAGCTAGGTAGTAAGCGTTTTTTTCTCTTATAACTGAAAGTCATTGATAAAGTCATTACCCGGACACTCGAGGTTTGCTATACTAAGGCTGTAAAGGACACAAAATTGTCTTATAACTTTTCTCGTGTTGATTTTAATTTTTACTGAGCTGAATTAAATCGATAGCGTGTGTTTTTCTTTCGATTATTGAAAGCCATCAGTAAAGTCGCTACCTGAAAAATCGAGATTCACTTCCTCCGTTTCACCTTCAAATGGGCCGCAGCGGATGGTATAAACCTTCTTAGTCGATCCAACGCCGAGAGAATAGGTCGTGCCTATTTTTAAGTCTGGCAATAAATCATCCGCGACTAATTACAGACCCATTCACATAACTGGCATGCACAAGTTGCAAAATAACGAAGCGCACGAAACTTTTAACAGCCATGCAATTAAGTGAATGTGTTCATGATTTTTCCAAATGCACGGATATGCCGGAGAACAAACTAAGGTAATCTTTTGAGACGACTCAAAACTTTCGCTAGATATCTGCATAGTATAGTCTTATGTGCAAACTTAAGATGATTAAAAATTGGCTCAAAGTTGGTAAATTAGATAATAGCATATCTTTCGGAAAGAAAGGAACTCGTTGAATAGCGATGCGTTTAATATGTCGAGTGTTCAATAAGGTTCTTTTTGGGATATAATTTTGTTTTTAATATATACTGGGTGTTTGAACGAAGTCTTTAAGATATCCATCAAAATAGGGTGGATGAGAAGGAAAAAAAGAAACTTTCTGGGAAGAAACTGCCAGCCACAGCGGACGTCAAGGATTTCAAAAACCATACTAATTAGCTAAATAATGACCTAAAATTTACTAAATTCCTTTTTTAGTTAGGGCTAGTGAAAATAAACAGATGGTTCAAATGAGAAACTTGCTAAAAATAATCGAAAACCACTAAATCAACTCGTTTTAGAAAGATGTAATGTAGAGCAGCATTTTATGGTGTTCTGAAAACACGCTCAATTTGGACGCGATTCTAGGTTTCGGTTGTTTATTGTAGCGCATCTTTGAGCCAGCGGTCCTGCTCCCCGGTGGCCGAGGCGCGAAGCCACCGCCTCGCTTCCCGCGTACGATGTAGCGCCACTGTAGAATGCTCCGTAGGGAGCAGAGTAACGCAGAGCCGTTTATTGGGAGAGTTCGGCCATTCATTGGTTTCAATAGGCGCGCATCTCGTGGCCAACCAAAGGCCGCGAAACAGCCCTTAGCACTGGTCGTGAGCTCTAAAAATGCGACTCGACTAATTTAAACCGTTTTAGTGTTGATAGAGTTAAAAGGTATAACTCTTGGTGACTGAAAACTTGGCGCATGTGGGCTTTTCGTCACGTCTATATTATAGGGTATAATGAACGAACGTGCGCTCCAAACCCGAGCAGACTACGTAGTTGCAATAATTGCTGCTGATTTGCTATTGACGCCATTGTCACCGAGACGCCGAGATTGAACGCTTCTATTTCACGCTTTAAATGTCGTTTCCAATATTGTGACGTCGTGGTCTGCTGATTGATCGACGCTGTGTCTCACTTTTAGTTTACGTTCTAACCACGGGGGGGGGGGGATATTCGGCGCTGCCGGTGGCCTTTGCTCCTCCCATTGGCCAAAATCTCCCAATATACGGCACTGGAGTAACGCCAAATGTAGCGCCCCCACTCGGCGACGAGCGGCGACTGCCCAAAAGGTTCCAGCTCTTGCACGGTGGATGTATCGGGTATAGAAGGAAGCGGGGCTGTGATATCTAGGCTCTTTATCATGTGAAAGCTGTTTTTAATATCATAGGTACGCAATCTTAAAGCATTTGCATAACTTCTTGTGGTCTCAACGAGCGAAGAAGTCTTGTTTCGAGCCCAAATCACCACGATATCAGACGACACAGCGGGGTGTGTGGTGAGTAGGCAGCAGTTTTGAGGTTCTGCCGTCAACTTTTCATGGAGTTTCCCAGTAAGCCAGTGCAGTAGGACTGCTAGCCATGGGGTCAGTAACGTGCATCACGCGGTAGCTATACACGAAAGCGTAACGGTACGATGCTCATCCAGATTGAAATGGGAAGGGACGGGGATTGGAGCCCAGGATCTCTGGCTTCTGCAGCGCAAACTTTCGTTCCATGTGCTCCAAGCTAAGACGCGCTAACCAAGTGACTGAAGTGACGTGCGCAGAATGAAACCAGCGTATATAATCAATGCCTGACAAACGGTACAGTATCGTATGCGCACGTAGGAAACATGATACAGTAATATGACGAGAGAATTTCTGGGCGAGCTCGCGGCAAGTCTTATAGTAGCAGTCGATTAAGATTTTTTTAATACTACGTGTATACAATGTACCTTTTTCTCGTTTCCTCGGGGAAAAGAAGCCCTCCGTGGCTTCGGCTTGTGGGCAAAGATCGAAGGTATTCCGCGCTAGCTTGTGTTTGCCGTCGTTCCGGCGCCCAGAGAACTATTCTTCGACAAAATGATCTTACGAACATCGCAATTTGTGTTCATTCAGTTCTTCAAACTGTTGCATCAATTATCGCAATAATATAACTTACCTCGCACAGCCAGTACAAGAGGTGGGAGTGAAGCCCTTTCTACTGATCCGCGACAGCTACAGAAGTCGCCGCTTGCGGTTTTTCTCACCGTCCGGGATACGAAAAAGCTGTTTTACAGTTTCCTGCCGGTTATTGTACTCAAAATGTCTAGCACCCTGGCATCTGGGTCCTTTTCAGACGCTCGAAATGTTGTAAAAGCTACAATGCGACAACGCCAACGCTCCGCCGCAAAGACTGAAACCTTTTGCGAAAGCGCGGTAAACTTTGACCCAGGTCATCACCGTGAGCCAGTAGGGAGCGTAGATTGTCGGCAAACTCAAACATCAATTAATGGGAAGCTGCTCTGCTCCATACGGGAGAATATATAGTGGCGCTAGTTGGATGGAGAGAAGTATGGCGGCACGTGTGTTGCGCGTTGCCCCACACACAAGCATATAAGGCCGCGTTCGGGGGCCAGCAATATTTTTTTTGTTATTTTTTTTGCATAAGTTTGATTACAAATAAACATTTGTATGTATCTTTGTTCCTTTTTATTGAGCAAAGCACCTTTCTCAATAGATGCGGAAAAATCGGCAAATTGTCCACAACCTTCATTTATTTTTCCCTCTTTCACCCTCATCACCAAAATATAAACACAAAAATTTATAATATCTAAATTCAAAATAAATTCCGAAAACCACCTGCCGATTTAGAAAAAATAAAACTTGTGAATATTGAAAATCGTGAAACTCAAGCTATAAAGCGTAGCTTATATTTTCGGAAAGTCGTAATTCTTGAATATATTTTCAAAATGTGTCCGCGCATCGGCTATCACAACAATCAATATTTTAAGCTAATCCCCACTCATTCCTACGTGTCTCGAAAGTGTTAAACGGCAAGCGGGAAAAAATATCGCCTTTTCTTAAAGTGAGACATGCCTGTTGTTTAATGTAAGGATTAAAGAAAAATTAGTTCGAGGACCAGCTTTATCTCTTCCAAGAAGCAACAACAAAAAGATGCATGCTGTTTTTCACTGCCGTGACAACATAAGAAAACAACGTTTGTCGAACTTTTGCGACCAGAGTGCCGATGCATGCTCATCCCCACAATTTGTTTGAAAGCGGGATCGAACTTTATAAACCGAAAAATAACAGATAAGACATGTTGGATTACTAGCTTAGCTACTTATCTCGAGTAGACAGAGCTTCGTCGTGTTTAGTGATCTTTATTTTTGCCCGATGAAGGCTTCACATATTTGAGGTTGATGTAAAGCAACCTTTAAGAATTTCTCGAGTATTTCAGGACTATAAAGAGGGTCCTTTAATGAGTTGCTAAAGCTGTTGTGGGCGTTTAGTTTCTTTTTTTTTCCTTGTTATAGCATCAGCTGGTGTGTTTAGTAGATATGTGTGAAGAGGAAGCGGACGCTCTGAAGGATTTGTAATTTTCTGTATGGTTAGCGATCGAGCTTTTAAATGCTTCATCGTATTATGTCCAAAGAATGTTTGGCATGACTGGTCATTCTTGAAATGTGATAGTGTTAAAGCGGAAAAAAACAAAAAATTTGTCGTAAGATTTTTTTTTTTCAGCTGATGTATTAAACTTATAATTCAAGTTACCACGCTCGATATCCGGGCGATGTTCTTTGTAACGTTGCACCACAAAACAATCCATTTATTGTCATGATCTAAACACTGAGACAATAAAGAATAACATAACGAACATTTGTTGTCCCGTTTTAATTCTTCGTGTCTCAGGGTTTAGATTATGGCGTTTCCTAAACAGCTGGCCCGTACATTTTACCTCGCCGTTTGTTGTTTCTCACTGACGAAGTGAATCGGCTTAGGGACACAACAAATCGCCTCAAAATGTATGGCTGGCGCGTTCGTTTCTATTTCTTTTTTTTTCTTTTTTTTTAAACAAATATGCTGCTGGCGACTTCGGTTAAAGTTCTCCTTACCTATTTTTATGACGTTACGCAGAGGCTGGGAATATTTGGCGTGGTCTCAAATAAAGGGTTGCTTATAACTGCGTATATATAATGTTCTTATACAAAGCGGAAAGAGCTCCAAATATATGTGAGGGGGTGTCTAAAGAGGTAGAGCCTCGAATTACGTGTCTGCACCAAAACCGCCAGCCGCCGGCGACCAAAAATTGTGTAGGTGTGAAAGGAGATCGGAAAACGGTTGGTCGGAGTCTCTGTCAAGTTCTGCTTTCGACTTGACGCTCTTGTCTCATCCCTCTGGGGCGGTAGGAGGGAATCTGCCTCTCGCCCCTCACGCTGCTCACGAGTCCCTTTGACCGGTGGCACAAAAGACGGCGGCCGTGATTAACACTGCGGGGGCCTTTTGGCGTCTATTCGCGTGCGTCTGTGTGTGTTGGCGACGCCACCAAGAGGAAGAAAACGCGCGCGTCCAAGGTGGCTGGTGCCCCTCGCCCGACTGGCAACGACTAACAACTTTATCAGGTAACTTCTTTCTGGCGCTGCGCCGTTGCGTTGGCGGCTCGCTATCTGCGCTCTGTCGCCGCTCTCTTTAATGTTCTTTATCTGCCGCTTTATTGTTGCCATTGTGCAGTTCCTTTATTTCTCGGGAGAGACGCCGCCGTCTTTCGGTTGGCGTCTCGCAGCCAGCTTTCTTTCCCGCGGTGTGTTTGTAGAGCGAGAACGCCATTAAGGGTATCCGATTTACAAGTCCTAGGTGGTCTTGGAGAGGTGGCTAATGAATGCGGTTACGGAGGCGCCTCGCAATATGCGCCATCGTTTTCTCTCTTTCTCTCGCTCTCTTCTTTTTTCCTGCTTCTTCCCTTTTTTCTGGCTTTATTATTATTATTATTATTATTATTAGATTGCTTGCGGTGTAACTATTGTAAATTGAGGGGACTCCTATTGGGGAATCCTATTGGTGCTTCGCTTCTATGAAAATTCTGTTGGAGATAAAAACTTAAAACTTCAGAAAATCAAGTAATATATGAAGTGTTCCACTTGAACAAAACAAAAGAACAAGAAGATATTTCAGAGCTTGCGAACAGAAATGGCAAAGTTCTAAAAAATACTAGCATTCCATTTCGTTTTCTTTTTTTTTCTTTTTTTGCCCTGTCTTACATTCCTCGATTGACCAGGCTCCGGGTCCGGCGACCTCAGACTCAAGCGGTCGCGCGAGGCCCGATATTTGCAATACGGCACCAAATTGTGTTGCTATCGGGCCTTCCGCAGTGGCCTGGTCATTTGGCCCGGGAATCGGTCTGACTGGGCATTGCGCGCCTGGCCGGGCCGTCCCTGGGACTGTTATTGCCACTGCCTGCGACTCCCTTCCTCCGCCGTGGTGGCAGTGGACGTAAACGCAGCTGTTTCGCGGCTCCAAATTGACTGTTTGACCGCGACATGTCGCCCAGGGGGTTTCTGCCACAGCGCAGTCATCACCCGCCCTGTCGGTCTGCCCCCCCCCCCTCTCCCTTCCCTGGGCAACGTTCAGCCCCTACGCGTGTTCCTAACGGTGCCTCCCGAACTACTAGCCGTTTTCTGCTCGGTGGTTGTGCGATGCCGCTAGGGATGCTGCTGCCGTGGCCGGTGGCGAGCAATGCCCATTTGGCTGTGCCTGTGACGGCCCGTACCCTTTTTTTTTGTGTGGAGAAAGCGACGGGGGTTAAAACTTGTGGTGTGCATTTTTCTTACAGTTTGACTTTACTCCGTACCAGTATAGAGGAAAGTAATAAAGAAACGTATTTGCATTTCGGAATTTGGCGGCACCGAGTTTACTCGGACTTGCGTTTAAAAAATAAGGAGCCAGCTGAACGTCCTTATCCAATTTGTTTAAAGCGGTGCGTCAGTTTTTGTAGTACGCTGTCCACGCCGCAAAAAGCTGCGATCGCAGCCGCGTAGTTCAGAAAAATCTTTGAACTGCGCGAAAACATCAATGAAAGAGGTTTCATTGAAAAGTACGCTCTCGCTGCACAGGCATACCGCTTGATAGTACCCGAAAGAGCATGAAATGAAGGGCACCGATCTATTGGCAGCCTCTTGAGCAAGAGAAGCGCAATAAATGGGCAAATACTAAATAAAGAGGAGTGGAAAAGCTATTTTATATCGGTGAGGTATTAAGGGGCTTTTCAATGGCCTCTTAAAAACAAAGCAGAGGCGCATGTACGTACAATATAAAAGACGAAAGAATCCTGTCTACTGAGATAAGCGAAGTTAAGCTGTGCTTACCTTCGCTGTGCCGTGCTTACTGTGCGGACTGATCAGAAAGAAGTTTTCCTCGTATATTTGGGGTAACTATATGCGACGGTGTTCGCGGAAACGTTCATGGAGAACGGCCTGTTTATGTGTTTCATCGATGTACAAAATGTTGGGTCAAGTGGTACATGAACTAACGTAGATAACGTTACTGATATATAGGTGTGGTTGTCAAGAATTTTCGAAGTAACGTTCTGTGAGGCGGTAAGGTGTTTACAAGTCGGGCATCTTCGAGTACGGCCGGTCGCAGTCATTGACATGAATTCTCTCTTACCGTATTTTA
Source organism: Ixodes ricinus (assembly GCA_037355805.1). NCBI lineage: Eukaryota > Metazoa > Arthropoda > Arachnida > Ixodida > Ixodidae > Ixodes > Ixodes ricinus. The sequence continues at coordinate 656,991 of JAZHYW010028597.1, read as the reverse complement.
CATCCCCCTTACATTTCGTTCTCAGATAGGTTGACCTCCTCGTACTCTAAGCAGTCATTGTACACCCTTTGCTGACATCGTCCTCCGGTTGTTTTTTTACGTGTCTCATGTACCTCTGTTACCATCACTCGACACAAAGCGTCCGCTCGAAACTTCGTTGTATTCCCGTGGTCCCTTTTTATGTGGCACATAAGTTTTTTGTACTTTCTTTTCTTGAATTCATAGTGCCGGCAGCACGCTCAGTTTTTGATTGTACAAAAAGTAATAACTCCATCAAAAATATTTTTTCCGAATGACTTGCTGTACTATGACTGAAAGGCTAGAAACTGTTTTCCTTCTTGATATACTGCACTGCGCGACTCACTTGGCGCGAACCCGAAATTTCCGATTTTTCGTGTTTTATACACACACAAGTTTGTGCCGAACTCCCCTTTACTGTTCATCACACATGCACACGTTACCCAAAAAAAGTTACTAAAGGCCGTTACTCGTTACTCGCTCAAAAAGTAACTAAATACGTTGCTCGTTACTGATTCTCAAAAGGAACGCGTGAGTTATCTCAAAAGTAACGAGTTACTTTTCACGTTACGTTGACGACCAAATACACAACTGTTTTTGTTTCAAGGTTTATTGTTTCCTTTTAGTAGTCGTTTCACTTAAGCAGTAGCTGCCTCTCGAAGTTTTCATCGGCTATGTTTCCCCGCTTCCTTGGAGATACATCTTCGGCGACGCTGAAGAGTGTTTCTACCGACGCGCTTGAAAGAACGGAAGTGTTTGTGCTTCAGCAAGAGCTGGTGAATCTTCGGGAATTGCGCCTTCATTGAGGACAGCGGGCCGTGGGTTCTGTGTCTTCTCGTGTTCGCAACCTCCGCGTTTACATTCGGTCCGTACCCGGTTCTAGAAGGTTCTACCAATGAACCTCATTGTGTTCGCAGGGTGAAGGACATTCCCTGCCGAAGAGTTCAGTACAGCAACGTATATTGCTGGACACGTCAGTCGAACTGTTCGACTGACGTGTTCAGCGATATACGCTGCTGTACTGTCATACTGTTTAGTTGTTTTTCTGGCTGCCCACCTACCGTTCTCGCCATAGACACATACTCAGGTTAGAATAAAAACGAGGCCGTTTAAGCGGTGTTGTACACGTTACTCCTCAAAAGTAACGAGATACCTTTACTCGTTACTTGGCCTTAAAAGTAACTAAATACGTTACTTGTTCCCTTTCTAGAAAAGTAACTAAATACGTTACTCGTTACCAAAAATAGTAACTAGGTAGAAGTAACTCGTTACGTACATGTCTGCTATTTATGTTGGCACCCCCGTGTAAATTTGTGTCACCACGCTAGTAGTTCTCATGACGCCCTTTCAATCGGGAGAAGAAAAATACGGTCGAAATCTGTGATGACTTGCTTATTCGTGCTGTGTCGCGCTCCGTTCGCCTAACGCGACTAAACACAAAGTTGCGCGACGGAGCTCTGATCGTTCACCAGATTTGTAAGACACTAATCGCGTAGGAGAACGACCCGCTTACGGAAAGTTTTTGTACGGAAGAGCTCGTGCATATGTGGGGCAACTCGCGTTCGGGCGATACGCGGTGTCGTATAGGATAGTCCTGGTTATAGCAGTCGTTTCGTACGATGCGCTCTGATTCGGGCTGGGTTCCACAAACCCGTTTTTTTCTTCTTACTCTCGCGCGGTTTGTTTTAAAATTTTGGTATGTCCCCGGGGGTATTTCTAAACGGGGCTCCGTCTAGACAAGTGGAATCCTATACCGTCAACGACGGATTTAAAAAAAAAATGGACTCGTGATTTTCTGCGTAATGCTGAGATGAGCGCAAATTAAAAAAAGAAGAAAAACATAAAGAAATAATATGATGTTTTTATCAGAGTTAAAATTAGAGGGACCCGGAAAAACTTGCGCGAATCTTTCGTAAAACGAAGTTGCGAAACGTAGGGGACGAAGCGCCCACCATGTTTCGGCACGCCCCCGCATGACCACGTGCTCGCCTCTGTTTACAAAAGACGTGGGAGAACCAGGGTCCCGGCAGCAGACGCTCTCTTACGCGGCTCTTGGCCGAGAGCTTCGGCAGACGGGAATTTCAGCCCCGCGAGGGAAAAGAAACTGCCCTTTTTTCTTTTTTTTTTTTTTATTGGTGTGCCGGGGGTTTGGAGCCGGGAGGCGAGAGAGGGCGGCGAAGATTGGGAAGGATGCGGAGACAAGGCGCAGAGAGCCGGATGACGTCATCCGTAAAGGCAAAAAGAGAGAGGAAATGTGAGGGTCGAGGGATTGGGGGAGAGACAGGCGTGACGTGCGTCTGTCTGCCAGCCCGGCAGCCGGAGTGTTCAAGAGGATGGAGAGGAAGGCGGCGGCGGCGGCAGGGGGTAGCCTAGACTCCCCAAAAAGAAAAAACACCGCAATTTTTCCACATTTCTCCCCAAAAAGAGGAGATGAAAACAGAGGGGAAAAAAAAAGAGGGGGAAATATATAGCGCCAGAACGACAAGCGAGCAGCTCTACGACTTGCTTCGAAAAACGGGGACCGTATATTAGAAAGGAGACGTAGCGGGTCCGGGTTTTGTGCCAGTGTTGTCGCTTTTATTCGTCTTCTTTTGCCACCGCTCTTTGATTCACATATGTGTGTAGATTTGGCCGTGTGTTCCGAGGACGGTGCCCGTATCCGTGCGGGGTGCATGCCGTCTCCTGCGCCCCTGAAGCGCTCATTCGCGCCCGTGTCCTTGCGTGCGTCTCGGACGCACTTCTAGTTGTTCGAACCCGTTTTCTGTCCGACGGTGGGCGCGCAGCTGAGGTTCGGGCCCCACGTTCATAAGGCAGTCCGGCATTGTGAGGCGCTGCGAACTCGAGTGACGAACATTGATGGAAAGAGAATGAGAGTAGAAAACCCGAGACGCGGCAAGAAAAATGCCGTATAGAAAAAGAGAGCTGGGACAGAGAAAAGGAACCCGGACGAACAAGCGCTCAACGTGGCCGAAAGAGCAGCGAAGACGCGGAAGGGAAAGAAATTAAAAGATCGATGACTAATTTTCCCGACTAGCCGGCATTCGAAGGCAGTCTGAAGAGGATGACGAGGAGGACGGTGGTAAAAGGAGAAGGGGAGCCCGAGGATGGAGAGGAAGATGTACGCCATTGGCACTCTAAAGTGTTGGATTGGTCGGACTCTCTCGAGTGAACTGGGGGAAACGGGCAGCGGCGCGCGCCGCTCCGCCTACCGTCAAAATCTTAACTCTCCCTCCTCTTGGCGCGGGCTTTCTTTAATCCTGCTTTTGTTTTAAACGGGAGGCAGAACTCTGCCTCTTCGGCTTTTATTTCTTCGGAAACTCGTCGACGAGGAACGGAAGAGAGCCCAGTCCTTCACAAAACGGAATAAGAAATTTTAGAAAGAGAGCAAAGTGTGTCCTCGGAAAGGGAAATGACGAGAACGGGGAAAAAAATCAATATATCAAGCTGTCGGGCCGGCCGTGCACTTTGGCACTGGCGGAGTGTCCGACTGGGAGCTTGTCGCCTGGACTTACACCGGAAGTTGGCTGCTTTAACGGACAGGCACTTACGGCCGTATTTCGGATAAGGTTTGTGCCAAAATGCTGATTACTAGGGTTAATATTTTCTCTTTAATAGTCCGTAGATATGAAGACTGCGAAGCATTCTCTAACATTGATGTTTGTGCGCCATAACTGGTAGAACATCATAAAAAAAACAGGCATTGCGAGTTGTGTGTTTTTTTTTTTTTCAATGTCTACAATAATTTTGCACTACAAATAGCGCAGAGTGCCTTACCTAATGTACTCGGTCTACAGCCAAGTCAGTGACGTCGTTAAATCGCACACACCGTCTGGTCAGAACAACCTAGAAAGTAAAAAAATAAAAAATAAAGTTTTTGCGATTACAGGTTTTTGTTGCTTTTGAAATTCGAACCTTGTGAAGCCATCAATCATGCCAGCATGAACGAGACGGGAACTTTGAAATGCCTTTGTCATTGTCGCACAGCTCTGTGTAGAGTATTTGTCATTCCCTGCTATATTAGGCAGCGTTTGTTGCTAAAACCGGCGACAAACGAGTAATTTTCTCCAAGTAATGTTTCTGAAAAACGCGTTCCCATTTTTTTCTTCTCTTTTGCTCAGTATTTGCTACACACTTTTGAATAAAAAAAAAACAGTTCCAGAACACCAAATTTAAACTAAACTTCCCAAAAGACTCTGCACGACCTGAATCAATTAGACAAGTCCCGACATCAAGGGTCCGCCCGTCGTGAAACTGGAAACTAAAACCTTTTTTTACGTTATTATTTGCATTCAGAATAATGTAGTTTGTGCATTTTGGGTAATTGATTTCTAACTTAGCATCGAACAATGCACCGACGGTTATTGTCCCGCTAGACATATCCCGAATGAAAGCAAATGGGTACCTGCCTTAAATTCCGTGCAATCGCTTTCCATTCAAAAAGCAAGCCTTTCGACATTCAAAGTTCTTTGTTTAAAAGTCCGTATGTCCGCCTCTGCACAAAATAAGATAACTTTGGTAATATTTGGTAGGAAAGACCCCGGAAAGAGAGATTCTAAACTAATTAAACCCAAGTGTTTTTGTTTTGTTTTGTGTTTCTTTTGCTTGTCGAACCAGAGAGTTGACACCCTTGTTGGCATAATAAAACCTTGCTACAGGTGTTTATTGGGGCGTAAAACACTTTTCTTTTCTTTTCTTTTTTGGGGGGGGGGTGGAGGGGGGGGGCAAAAACAAAACAAAACAACGTAACCATGTTCGAGGACATTTGCATCGATAATGGAGTAACCAAGGTTAGTGTGTAGTGCGTCTTTGGAAGTAAACAGAAAACGCTCGAGCGTTTCTCTGGATGTTCCTCATTTATTGAATTGATACAATTCAAAGTAATCAGGTTTATTTTGCGGTTTAGAGTGATTCGTTTGACTCTGAACCATCCAATGCTGTCGCGGGTCACTAGCTGAAGGGCGGGTGACCTGTGGGCTCTTACAACGAATGTCCTTTAAACATACTAATGTTGAAACCTCTCCGTCCAGTGACACAGCATATAGGTCCTGGACATCACTGACTGGCCAAGGGCGTCTCTCGCTTCCGATCCCTGCGAGCAGCGTTTCAACGCCATCGAATATCGTAATTGAATCGGTTGTGGCGCTTCTAATCCCGTTGGTACATTCGCCTACGTACAGCGACGCCAGTGCCACGTCGTACAATGCCGGCATGCCTGAAGCCGGCGGAAGCCCCCCGACGTGCGCACGACGTCTCAGTTCGCTGACGCTCCTTCTTGAGGGCGCATAATTGCCTCCTCGTGCCGGAGTGCCCAGATTGGGCGAAGACGCCCCCGAAGAATACGCGCGGAGTGCGCGAGGAAACCCCAAGGAAGAGAAGCCAAAGCCAAGCCGAGGCTTGGAGGGATTTCGGCGCGCAACAAATGACGGCCAAAAAGCGCTCAAAATGAAAGGGGATCCTGCTTTGCGCCCCTAATTGGCTACAAGGACATGGGCGCACGATATCGCTAAGGAAATCGTCTCTTGAGCTCCTCATTGCGAGCAATCAGAGCAATTGGCAATTTCTCGGCGTCTTCTTCACGCCAGCCTCGCTCGTCGCGGCAGGCCTCGTTGCCCGTTGCATGGGGGCTGTTGCCGATGGGGCACCCGCTCTGCCTCCGTCTCCTCATGCTTGAGGCTGCCGTCAGTGCCAATCGCCGGCGACGCTTCCTGTGCCAGAAAGTCTCCCGGCTTCTCTTCGCCGCCTCCCTTGTCCGCAGGCATCCCCTGTCGGTTGCTCAACGCCTTCTGCAAAAGTCTACCGGCGAATCTTGTGCAGAATGCTTCCCACTCGCTATACCTTGGCGTGTACATCGTTGTTGTTGGTTCGCGAACGCGTCTTCAACATGAATTTAAGATAGCCGTGAACTGGTCGCGCGCTTTTTGTTTCAACCGAATCGTAGTCCCCACCCGAGGTCATTCGAAAATGGACATATGGTTCCAACTAGAAACTTACTGAGCGTCATCGAAAACCACTAAATCAACTCTTCAGAACGACTTGAAGCTCGTAGGAAACTAGGGGCGCGCCAGTTACCACTCGTGAAGCAGGCGCAGTGCTAGCAGTGGCGGAACGCGATGATAATCTAATCATCCGCGTTCCGCAACCGCTAGCCTTCTTTCTACCTGCTCCACGAGTGGTGAATTTGGCGCGCCCCTAGTTTCCCACGAGCTTCAAGTTGTTCTAAGAAGAGTTCAGTCAGTGGTTTTCGATGACGCTCGGTAAATTTTTAATTGGAACCATCTGTCTATTTTCACTAATTAAAAAGTTAATTAACGAATTTTAATTAATTAGCCGACTTATCGCAAAGACTAGCCACCCACATAGTGTCCCCTGGCCGCATATATAACTCACTCTCAAAAACCGCATTAGTGTAGCGTTGATGGCTTTTTTTTCAACAAAGCTCTAATAAAAACAAAACAAAAAAAACACCCTGTATATTTGGGGCACGTTATAACGGATGCTAAACAAACTCTTTCTCTTACAAAAACAAAAATAAAAAAGGTTTTAATGTGTATTTGTGATGTGGCGTGTAATTTTTACACTGCAGCTGAACTATATAAAAACAAAACTAAAAATAATTGATGTTTTTCAGTTATACGAATATCGATTATGCACTATATTTAAGAGGGCAAAAATACGGGGTACGTACTTTTTGGAAAACTTGGTGTTATTGAGAAGGCATTTGGCGTCCTACCCTGTTCGTCACGCAGAGAAGTGGAGGATGATAACTCAGCAAACAAAGTACCGCTTCCAAATGCCTTTTTGTTTACTCTCCCATGTCAATTAAATATTTTGTTTGCAAATTAGATTGAATTTGCGACTCTAACCTCGAAAGATTTGCATTTCTTTTTTTTTTTTTTGCTTACAATATTGCGTTGTTGTTGTTGTTGTTGTTTTGCTAAAATGCGGCCCAGTGATTTCGATAGTTTGTTCGTTGCAGTCATTGTTTTATTTATGTGTACGATGAGTGATGTGCATTTCCAGCACGCTTTTATACAGCTGACCAATGTAGGGATGTGAGGACTAGTCAAGCTGAACTCTGCAGCTTTTTTCTTCAGACCCCCCACCAAACTTGATTGAAATGAAGTTATTGTTATTCACCGCCTTGTACCTTGAGCTGTGTGGCAGGAGCCTCGTATCTGCGTTTTAGCTTAACCAATTAGTCTGGACTGCACAACGGACGACATTGGTGGATCAGCTGGCTCTTGTTAATAATTCAAGAAAACGTAGAGTTTGGTGCATCGTGGTTAGACACAGGTAAACTTGTCACAAGTCTGTATTTGTTTGATTACTCGTCGGGGAAAGAAGCAGTAAGCGATTCCTAAATTAGTCACGAAAGCAGTTATTTCATGGTGATCTAATTACTCGTAAAATGTGCACTGCTCGAACGCTGACCATTCATTACCAGTTAAAAAGGAGTCTTCTACTTTATAGGTATCGTTTAAACCTTCTGTGCAGTGCATATGAGCGATGCGGAAAGCTTGCTTTCCTCCGGTTAAATGCCATACAACGTTGAGAAATGTGCGCGAATGATTGGCGCTGAACTGAGCTACATCCCAATGCCTTTAGAATGAGAATATGGAAGAAGTTTTCATGTTATTCAGAAACAACCGTCCCCATTGTCACGTATCACTTTGCCGTAATGAAGATCAGCAGAATATAAGACTGTTTCGATAGTGTAATATAAATTATACCGGGTAATATTTTTTATTCGAAACAGATTTTTTTTATGAGTGCAAATTGCTATGATTGTCGTCTTCGCTGGGTGTTTGTCGAGTTTGGCGGACATTAGAAGAGCGAATAACCGCCTCAGCCTGTTGAGTAATGAACTAAAACTCCTTAGCTATATTTTTAATTGGTGAAAATAAAAATATGGTTTTAATGAGAAACTTGCTGAGCATCTTCGAAAACCACTAAATCAGACAATCTTAGAACGTCTTGAAGCATGTGGAAATTCGGGGTGCACCAAAGTTACCACTCATGCAGCAGGCGCAAAGCTAGCGGTGGGGAAATCATTCGTGTTTTCCCACCGCTAGCTTTGCGTCTGCTGCCACGAGTGGTAACTTTGGTGCACCCCGAATTTCCCACGTGCTTCAAGACGTTCTAAGATTGTCTGATTTAGTGGTTTTCAAATAAAGAGATAATTAACGAATTTTAGTTAATCCATCAACAGACGGGGGCGGTTGTTTGATATTCTAATGTCCGCCGAACTCTACAAACATGCAGCGGAGACGACATTCAGCTAGCAATTTGCACTCTTTTTTTAAATTATGTTTCGAATGAAACATATAACTAGGTATAACCAACCTGAATTCGTTATTTTATTAAATACCAATTCTTACAGGAGCACGCTGTAGTGTAAGAGCAAGGGATCCCACCTTTTTGACGTTTCTGACTTAACTGTTTTGGCTCTTCGTCGTCGTCTATTTCACTACATATATATGCTGTCAGGCGCGTTGTTTTCCCTCTATAGAAAAATTTTTAACAAGAAGGACTATAGAAAACTCGCAGTGTCGGATACAGTGCAATACATTTTCAAGATCGACACACACGAGAAATCCTAAAGTTTTTGAGTGTACCCAATATCGAAATTCTACCTATGCACTTTGGCAACTTGTGTCAAAACTACGGCACGCGTATTTTGGACCTAATTTGGCGATCTATACATATGACTCCTTTGTCGTGTGTGTTTCGGTGAATTGACAATATGCTCCCCTTAACGTTCGCGGGTCGTTTTCTAGATATGGTGCAAACTGTTTTACGCACCTTTTAAAGAGGCAGGCGATGTGTCGAGGTAGGTTGGGGCACTTCCTTCGTGCGTGCGGAGGATGGGATTGACCTTGCGTGGGCTTCCCCACGAGGAAGTGCGTGGCTCTGAATGCTAATAAACGATCGGCTCTGTTTTAAATACCTTGTTGCAACTCGCGTGCCTCGAAGACATCCTCTCCGTGATATATATCAATTCTGTGTCCTCGAACTAAGCTCGACCCGCGGATATATTGCGTTTTTATAGGTATTAAACCAATCGGTTAAAGCCTTTTGCTAGTACAATGATTGCGGTTCTTTCAAAACCAGGGGCATCGTGGGCTGAAAGACCGGTTTCAGGATAGGCCAAACTTTTTCTTCTACTGCGTCAGGTTACGCTTGACACTGCCTTTGGCGTTGTGGGTTCGTAAAGGAACGCACGCACTCTCTGGATGCCGGTGTCGACGTTCTGGGATTAGACCGCCCGGTTCGTGTACGATTTTTTGGGGCTTAGCAATGTAGAAATCGTGTTTTTTTTTCATTCCTACTTTGGTGTTTTTAACGTTATTATCGTATGGTCATTTTCGGATACGAAGCGTATACTCAGTGCACCTCTCTTTAGGTTAAACTATCATATTGTGATTTAAAGTGAATATTGTCGAACATGACGATTCTATCGAAACTACGAAGTAATTTTAGCAAACCTCGCAGCTACAAAAAAAAAAACACGGTACTTGCGAATATCTGTTTAGCGAGCAAGTATTAAGAACCATTCCTTGGTTGGTTAAGCAAGATTTAGTGTATTGATCTAGGGAAAAGTAAACTCCGTTACTATATAGCACTGATGCGTTTGCATTTGTACTTGCAAATTAAGGCGCCAAAAACGCTTCACAGTCACTGACAATCATCGAACATGAACAGAGTACCTAGAAACGGTAATACCAGCCGCTGAACGAAGCAAGCGCTCCACTGGAAATGGAGAGGTCCCTGGTTCGACACCAGGACAAGGAGGATTTTTTCAGTTGCGCACCAGCCACCTAGCTGTGCTTGGAGATATGTGTTTGTCCTTTATCCAACATAGCAATGACGTGAATACAAATAGAATGGAAGCTAAACACATTTGACATAAACATTCCAAAGTTAAAATAAGCTAACCAAAGTTCATTTCAATCAAAAATTTAGTCCTGCTAGTTCGTGCATCGCCTAAACTTCGGCACGCGCTTAAAAAAAGAAAAAAGAAACAGGCACAATGCAAGGCGCTTGTTAGTTGGAAATGTTTTCTCAGAATCATCTGTAATGCGTACGTCCTCGTTCTTGTTTTTGGGTACATCATTAATAACTGCGGCAACTAAATCTTAGTAAGTTGTTGTTTATAGCGATATCAACTTGTATGAAAGAAAGTCTAGTTTAACCGAAAACATGCCTATACAATTGATGATAAGCTTTCATATAAATCTTCTGTATAGTGTTCTATAACCCGGAAAGTTACTCTGCTTTGAAAAGGCATCTGATTCGCTGTACAGGCGCAATTTCGTGAGCAATATTAAAGTATATTAAGCCACAAAAGTGCGCGCGCGCACGCACACGTACACGCACACGAACACGCACACGCACGCACGCACAACACACACAACACAAACACACAGAATGAGCTTACTTTACAAGTAATTGTATATTTTGACTGTAAAGTTCTAATCTGAAAACCTAATTCGTGTTCGGCTTAAGATATCATATCGGCGCCATTCATCACGTGAGAACATCTTACAAATATGGTGACCAGGGCGTCATTTCGGGCAACGCTGTTTCTCAAGCCAAAATCACTTTCAGGTGTTTATTTTGTTCTTTTTTTGTGATGATCAATCTTTGTCGCTGTTGGAATACAATGTTTCTGTCTAAATCATGCAGAGGCAGGCCGATTTGATGCGATATTTTGAGGACAATTGTTCTAATAAGACCAGTAAAACGTGGCAAAGAAAACTTGCCTACACGTAAAAAAGTCTGCAACTGAAATGGCGTGTTGGAAAGAAACGGGTCGCGCCGTTTGTTTCCTGCAAAGGATGCAGGGAATCGCAAAACAATATGCACGGCTCACATCGGTGCCCGAATTTGACTTGGGGTATTTTAAGACAAGTCCATCAGACTTGACGCTCATTACATCATATAAGGACGACATTGAAGATATACATGTGAATCGGTCAGTGTGAAAGAACTAATGGGTGATTTGAACTTCTTTCAAGTTTTAACCAGAAAGTCACAAAATTACCTTTATAGCCCCCAAAAAATAATTAAGCATTAAGCGAGTAATCTTGATAGAGCAGAAGCGAAGGGTGTAAGCTCTTCGATTTGGGAAGTGCACGCGCTTCATGGGACCAACTCTCTTGACGAAGTGTCGACCTCAGTCCGTTTTCCTATGTAGATATGTTAATGTAATTGCCAAACTTGGTATAAACAAAGTTTATACACTTCGCTATTTATTTAACCAGCATGCTCTTCAGTCTTCTGTCAAACAAATATTGCCGCGATAGTAATATTCTTTTAGCCTTTCCCCCTATGCAGCCTTGGCAGATCTTCAAAATTTCGAAAACACTTTCTCTTTTTTTTTTTTCGGAGGTTTTGGAGTTCTGGTTAAGTCAGACATTTGAACTAATCGAAAGAACTGCTCGTTATTTTTATGAATCAAGTAATTGTCGGCTACGTGGCGAAGCAGCGGTGGTATCAGTTTGTTGAAAAAGTAAATGTGAGAATGTCTGCTCTTGTGAGCATCCACCACCAAACTCTTGAAACTTGTGCACTTCCCTTATGATGGGCCTCAGCCATTTTACTGCGCTGTTTGAACTTAGAAGAAAGACCGTTTAAGTACGGGACATGCCCCTGCTAACCTTGCTGCCGCAACATGTTCCATTACACTAAATTATGGGACATGTGCCATAATTCCTTAGTACGGGACATGTTGTAGCAAAAAGGCTAGCATGCACGTATCCCGTACACCACTATGATCGGTAGAAGTGCTATTTGCTGCTAGCTACGAGAAGTGTGCCATCATGTTCAAAAACAGCACACGTTCTGTCGGAAAGGATTTCAGCACATGTTCCATTTTTACATGTGACTGCACACTCACCATTTTGTACAAAGTGTCCCTCCAATATGCTGTGCTTTTTTATTGCAAAAATAAACTGTGCATTGTCAAACGCTCAGTTTGCACCCAAAATTAGTGTAAGCAATCTTTACCAAATGACAAAGTTTCAGAGCTTGTCGTTATTTGATTCAAATGTTATAAGTAACCTTCAAAAATTTTTATATAGAGGAATGGTTGTCCACGAATGCATGAAGATGAATGGCATGAGCTTACAGGAACGGGCCTCACTTTACCACTGAAACTTTCCGAAATTCACATGATTTTCTAATAAGGTCTCTAGTTCTGAAACATTGGCATCTGGTCCGACTGCTAGCGCGACATTTGAGCGCTAGAAGACCTGCAATGCATAGTTTACTTTTACGGTGAAAAAACACTGTAAATGTTTTGTAAGCAGAGAACAGGTTTTGTTAAGTCCAGTTCTGCAACATGTACCATTTCGTTAAGGTATTTGTGATCCTGTCGTGTCACTATACATAGACATTTAGCTGGTGAAGCAGAAGTTCCTCACGGTGTAAACGCCGCATCTTTTGAGCAAGAAACTTTGGTAGTTGCCTGAAGTATGAGCACATACCAAGGGGAAAGTATACTTCTAAACTCATAAAGACTCAAAGAAAGGTGAAATCTGCATTATTGGGTCCGGATAGTATTGAACCATTGCAGTGAACACATTGTGAAGAAAGAAAAGTTCTGTTCGACGTTTCTCCGTAGATTGATGGCACAGTTCCTGTTTGTGAACGAAAATTGTACATTGCATGTAATGCCGCAAGACGGAACATGTTCTATTCGTCTTTTCCCCGTAGATTGATAAGTTTTTTTTGTTTTTTTTTAAGTGTGGGATCGCGAGAATTTTCGAAGGTGGGTTAGGGCGCCAGTATGGCGAGCGTTTATACGCCGTTAGCAAGGCCTGACTATCAGGCAATCTACCTACACCGGAAGTAAGAGGGCGCCACCCAGAGGCTGCACTTGCAAACCTGTGTACGTTTCTATAGAAAACAACTCAGTGTCTGCAACCCCGCCATTCAACTGAAACGAGCCTGATGCTGAACCAGCACCATGGAAGACATTCAAAACCCGTAAATAGCCTCCTCGATCTCCAAGGAACGTCATCACACTCGGATAGTAGTGCCAACTCGGCAATTGTGACCCGAGCCCGACGCATGGTTTCTTCGAAGCACTCATTGAACACGAGGCCCGGCCGAGCGCACTCACAGCTCTCGTGTCCAGATCTGTGTCTGGGCTCACTGCGAGGACGTCAAAACTGCCAGTGCACGGACTCTTATTATTCTCGGTGGCATTGGCAGCACTCGGTGGTGACCAGTGTTGCCAAATGTAGCGGTTCTCCCACTCAATAGACCCTTTTTCAAAAGTCGATCGAGCAGCATTGGCGGTCGCCATTTCTTGGGCAACAAGCGCGTGATTGGATCTGAGTCCTCGCCGAACGGTGACGCGGCGCTCGTGCCCAATACGAGCTCAGCCGAGTTCGCGTCGAACGCTGACGCAGTCCTCGTGTCCAATACAGGCTTAGACTATGTGAGCGAGCAATGGCGGACAGGCGATGGCACGGACTTTTGAAAAGGTGTTTTAAAAGTGACAGAAATTTTTTTATTTATATTTTTCACAAATTTTGAAGTCATTTTTGCTCTACATCTGAAATTCAGCCGGTTTTAGCGGTTCTTTATAAATTCCTCCTGCGTATTCTTTTTTTTTTTTTTGCAACATTTCTGGCGGAGCGGACGCAAATAGGAGACCGGGACTCCCTGTGCAAATGACGCGCTGTGAATTTATTCGCGTGGCTCGAGCACGATGATGACACGGACGTGGGAGACGTCAGTGAATCCGTCCGCCTCGGAGGCGTGTCTCGCTCAGCTGTGTCAGAACAACGGATTTTTTTTTAATTCTTATTATCGTTTGTTTATTTGTAATGATCTTGCAGTGAGCTTTCAATGAGCTTGGGAGCCTGCGTCGTTTACTTGATGGGCACGCGGCTATACTGAAAGACACGTCTTGTGTTTCGGCGCGTAAAAATTGACGCCTGTCTGGGATGCCATGGTCATTGCATCTTAGCGCCTCGGCAAGCAAATAAGAGGACTACACTCTTAGAAAAAAGCTAGTTGAAAGTTAGCGACTGCAGCGGTTACTGACGTTTTCTTACCGTTGCTACTTTTTACTACCTATTTACTACCTCACACGCTCGAAAGGTTGTAGATAGGTAGTAACCTCAGCAGTTACTACCTTATTTTTTACCATTATTACCTTTTTTACTAGTTATTAACTACCTCAAACGTGCGACACGTAGTAACCGCAGCTGTTACTAGCTGGAAAGGTTGAGCTGGTAACCACCACAGATGCCTGAAATACAATACCTGGAATACCTGGTTTTCTTACTACAAAGCTATGATCGGGATATCCTTGATATCCCTAAATAATTTTCCACTTTTAAATGACACTGTCTAATTATTTTTTATTTTTTGCAAATATATGAAGAGCATCTAAAAATTGTTGCGTAAATTAAGTAAATCAAACATATGTGCGAACGATAACGTACAGGATGTTTAATTTGATGAACAAATTTATTGTAAACTATCTCTGGACATATGTACACATATCAAACATATGTGCAAACGGTAATATACCGGGTAATTAATTTTATTTCGACCAAAAAATATTTCATTTTTTAATCCGTGAAAGGTACATTAATGCGACTTATGCAGGATGAGTTATACGACCAGGCGGACATAGTATAGCTGGCTATTCCTCACGATAAGTCGAATAATTCACCAATATCTGTTAATTATATTTTTAATTAGTGAAAATAAACATATGGTTCCAATTAGAAACATGCTGACCGTAATTGGAAACTAGTAAATCAGTCAATTTTAGAAAGACTCGATGCACGTGGGAAGCGTGGGGGTGCGCCAAAGGTACCACCCGTGCAACAGGCACAAGGTTAGCGGTGCCAAAACCCGAATGCTAGGATTATCATCCGCGTTTTGGCACCGGAAAGAGGTGTGAGGAGCTTCCATTTTACCCTTAATCTGTCGCCGACTACACGCCAACACAGTCGTCTTTCGCGTCCGAGGTATGGGGAAATTTGGTCCTCTTGTGGTGGAGTAATATATTGGACATTTCTGTTCCTCCTTTTGGGGAGAAAGTACTGCTCCATTTATTTCTTAGGCTGTAGGTCTTGTGGGAATTAGTGCCAGTTACTAGCCAAAGGCAGTGAAAGGTACTAGGTTTTGTTAGTAGCCATCACAAGCTTCTGGACTTAGTAACGTTACTAACTTGACCGTTACTAACTGCAGTTACTCCCAGTTAATGGTGTGACAAGCGGTTACTAATTTTCGGTTAGTAAGTACTAAGTCCGCTTTCTTCGAAGTGTAGTTCAGAGGGAGCCGCCGGTGTCGGGGGTGACGCGGACGCGTTGGGCCGTCGTTAGCGCTTTATGATTGCTGCCCGCCGCCGACCCACTGCAGAGATGCCGTGATGACGAGCAGCCAGGTGAGGAACGTCAGTCTCGCGGCCGTAATCTGGCGTCGCGCTCGGCGGACAGCCTTTGTGCGCGATAAGTCCGGCTTCTTATCGCGGAGAAACGTATGCCGTCGGCGGGAGTAAATAGCGCAACAACGTTTTGCGGTGGTTCTGGGCGCGCTCCATACATAAATGCCGTCCTTTTGTTTTCCTTCGCCGACGCTGCGTCGCTCCGTCTGGGTAAAGGCCACGCTTGTGTCCGCGCCTTGCGGAAGGCGACGCGCGCGCGTACATCGGAGCGGGTCGGGCGGCAGGACACCTCCAAATATGTGCCGACGAAGGGGGTAACTCGTTAGAGTGGAGGACACGTATCTTTGATCCGACCCGGTACGTGCTCTGCTCGTGGGTTTAACGTCGGCGGCGCAGCGAAGATCGCGTTTCGACGTCCGCGGTTGATTATCGATACGAAGATTTCGTGTCGTCTTGAATCTGTTCGCTTCGAATGGGCGGATCCGAATTATTTCTTTTTGTTTGGTGGCGTCGTTTCTGGCAAGCAGCGGGCGAACTGGCTTAACGTAACGTCCACGACTCTACGTATACTCGAAGAAACGTGGGATGCGACAGATGCCAAAAAGAATTAGCTTTTTTTACTTAATTTTTAATGGTATGTAAAGTTTGGTACACTCGTGCTCATGAAATGTGAATGTATCAAGCGGGTATAGTAAAAGCTGCCCTAAAACACCGCAAGATTTTATTTTTTTTTTAATCTGAACAATGTTTATTTAAGGCATACTTATGTTGCGCGAACTGTGTGCGTCCTAATTCGGTACCTCGCACTCACTCGCCAAACCACAAAACGAATGCTTTGTACAAAAGTGAAAAACGAGTTTGTGTTTGTTTCTCAGATGCATGCCGCCACAAAGTTTTGAATATTTACGACGACAAGTGAAGTGCGTTGGCCCCTTTCTCGCGTTCGTCGGCGGAGGGGTGCAACTCTGTCGTGTTAGATTTGGTTACCCGGTAGGCGGACTAGCCCATCTGTGGCCTCCTTTGGCCGCCCACACTTCTCGCCGTCGATGCTGGAGCACGTGTTCGCACATTGATATACCTACTTGGTAAGGCTCCGACGGCCCGGCGAATAAGCGCCGGCAAGTTCCAGTCATTCACCTGTAAGGGCGGTCCACGTTTCACGAACCCAAATTCGACCTCCCTAGAATCAATTCTTCCGCACGGAGTGATACGCCCAGGATGTTATGTTGGCAGCTTTTGCAGCTTTTGAGCCATGACTGTCTAGAGTGTTGCCGGTTAACCGTGTCTGTGTTAAGGCGTTTCTTCTTCTCTTCCATTCCATTCTGTTTTTTTGTTTTTTTTTTGCTTTTGTTATCTGGCGATTACGCGGACTCTTCACGACCTCTCCAATCGCACGAAGTTGACGTCTACCGCTGTCTCTACAGGTATTGTCGTTGTCTCCTTGTTGTGTAAATTTTCATCTCGCTTTGTCAACGTGATTCAAGAATTACAATAAAAGAGGTCATTTTTTTTTTTTTGCGAACTTCCTGTAGCTTTGCAGGCATAGCAGTTTTGCACCATCACTAAACCGCCGTACACGTTAGAGTAGTAATCGTTATTTGAGAAGGTGATAAACCAAGGGTGTCTTTGATAGAATAGGTGCGCAATTATAACGATCTGTAACGTGAGTTGAACCATAAAATTAATAAACTATAATAACGCTGATTTAAATGAAAAAAAAATGCTAAGCTACCGTAAATGATTTAACGCTGGCTGGAATACATGGGAAAGTAATTGACAGTATGCATTACTCAAACTGTCGCCGCGGAGTCCTATTGTTGTTTGGTTATGTTGACTTGAGTGCCCCGAGCTGTTGTGTTAAAAAAGCCGTAGGTGCAAATGCGCGATTAAAAATAAAAATATTAAAAAGAAAGGGAGTCACGCCACTAAGTATCATTCAGTTGTAATAATTGCGACACAACTATGCAGGTTATAAGACTAAGCAACCACAATATTTCATTTTTGGCCAAGGGCACACATTTAGAAATGGGAAATCTCATGGGTGGCGTTGCCTGTACCGTGCCCAGCTGGAAACAGTTTGGGCAATTATGATGTACCTCAATAGATGCAGGAAGTGTTAGTAACTTTATATCCGTGGTAAATGATGACATAAAAGGGGTGGTTAAAGACTCGCATACACTAGCTCTCTCGTGAGTCGTGAATGCAAGGCGTATTATTCAAATACTGAGAATATAGGACACGGTGTGCCTCCGGGCTCCCCGAATGTCGCGACGTGAGCTGGCATCGTCCAGTGTCTTTAGCTTCAACTAGATTGGTGAGCTTAGGTAAAACGGCCACCTTAAATTACTTTAGGGACAGGCAACCCAATTCTCTTTCAAAATAACGCCGCATTCTTGTACCTCCGGATGTTCTTAGGGGTATTCAAGTGCGCTCACTAACCCGGGCGTTCTGTAAAGTAAAAATTTAGGGTTCATCAGACAACAGCATTGGTGGTGTGAATTCAACTTGATGAAAGTCTGCTTCCAACACGAGCTCAGCAGTAAGACGCACAGCCGTTGTGGCCAGTACATATATCCTATAGACTCATTTCAATATGCTGTCTTCTATATTAGAAACTCTTTAGCTCCTAAACCGTGGTAAAAAAACTTGCATGGTAGCAAACACTGCGAATTAAACTTCATCGGACTCATATGTAATTGTATACCTGCTTGTTCCGTGGTTCTCGCAATCGACACGCGATCCTTAAAAAACAAAAAAAACACATAGACCTGAAAAAACAAATTCTTCTGGTGGCTGCCATTTCGTATGTTATTGGGCACTTGACGCGTGCTATATTTGTTTGCTACGGCGGTGAGCGTGCACCTGAATGGGTGTGATTTTCATACGTTGGCCTAAGATTCGCCCAAGCTCGTGCCACGCGTCTGTAACCGGCGCGGAAGGCTGTATAAACAGAAAGGAGCAACTCTATTTATGTCAACGTGTGAGGGACTAAAGATTGGTTATCGACATGTCGCCGGGAATGTCTCCTACGTTGATTCCTCAATCCCCCTTACATCTTTTTTTAAATGCACCTGTTGACATCTCCTTTGACTCGTTCGCTTATGCATGCACCTGTTAGAAAATCTCGCGCCATATCTAAACACACTTTCGGCGAAACGGAGACCGAGCACCTGTAACAAAAGTGAACAGAACAGGAAAAAAAAAAGGAGAGCAAGAGAAAAAAGCGCGTCTCTGAAGGCACCCCTTTCCGTGGTGGTCGCGAGTGCGGTGTTGGAAGGCGTGC
This sequence comes from Ixodes ricinus, assembly GCA_037355805.1. NCBI lineage: Eukaryota > Metazoa > Arthropoda > Arachnida > Ixodida > Ixodidae > Ixodes > Ixodes ricinus. The sequence continues at coordinate 638,275 of JAZHYW010028597.1, read as the reverse complement.
GACGACACACTGCCGCATCAAGAAGCCGCGCCACACAAGATTAGGCTCGGGCAATCGGTTCTCGCTTTTCTTCTACACTTTCTCTTCATAGCCATCCCCCCTTCTTCTTTTTATCTTCTTGCTGGAGGCTCGAAGCAGGGCTTCTATAAGCATGCCGTCATGGCGTGTTTTCTTTCCTCTCCTTTTTCTTCTTTTTCTCCCTTATTGGAGCACGCAAATGTTTCTGATCTCTGCTTTCTTGTCCTTTGAGGGCGCACACGAAGGGCGGCGTGCGCGGCGCGTAGCTTCTCTACCAAGGTGGCGGTTCATGCGTGCTCTCCTTTTTTGTCGTTCTCAAAGGCAGCGTAAGGAGGAGTGATGAAAGAGGTTATCGAGGCACAAAATGAAAGGGGTTCCAACTAGGATCCGGAGGGCGCGGCGCTTGGCGTGTGGGGGCACACCTTTCTTCAATGAGCGGGGATGGCAAAAAAATTGGGGGGACATGGGAGGGGCAGCCGGGAGAGATGCGGGCGAGAGGGGGGATTGCTTTCTGATTTCTACTTTGGAGAGCACACTTGATATCCCATGGAGCCCGAATAGCCGGTGTGCGTGTTTCACGCGTGTCTACTTGAGTTGTGGTGTGGCGCGTGCTGGTGCTTTTCAGGTTTTGTGGCGTGATTAATACTTGTCTGGTTCTCTGACTTGCTCTTCCGCGGTAGCGGCCTTCGATGGGCGCAGGAGCTGGCGAATAGGTTGAGCCGACACGCCACTGGATGTCAGTTTGAGCTGCGGGGACAACGAACTGTGTGTCATGTTTGATTTGTCAGCGACTTGAGAAGAAGATAAATAAAACGTTGATCTCCTGATCTCACAGCTGTGCAACCGCAAGGCCTGATTCACATGGTGCGATTTTGCTTGCGATTTCGCAGTTGTGACGTCAAGCACCTCAACGTCCACACCGTTTTGACATTTTCCTTTTTTTTTTTTTTTGCCGGTCGAGCGACTTTGCAGTTGCGAAGTTGCAACAAAAATCGTATCATGCTATTCACGCTTCTTAAAACTATGAGCTCGTGCTCGCGCTATATACTGCGGTGCCTCGACTTATGGACACAGGGCCTGCAGTGTTCGCATACCTGAAAATAAACGTCAAGAGGTGGCAAAAAAAAATTATATATAGTTGCTGTTTTCGTAAATCTGTATGCAGTGTAACAGAACATAAACGCTCTAAACCCACTTGACATTGACAATATAGAGAAGACCGCGGCCGTTTTTTAGCTACTCCATAAAATTGATCGGGAGAAGAACACAAACAAGCTCAGTGGGAAGGAATGTGTTACTAATTTGGGTATGAGCATTGCCTAAAGATGCGCTCTATTTAACTGCTATTCAAGTTACAAATTATGTTAAACACTTTTCCCTCCTCCTCTTTCGCGGGTCTTTGGAGATGTGTTCACAATAATATTGAAAACTAATGTCATTCCGTCACTGAAACTTTTGACACAATCATTTTGTAACGTCATGGGACATTAAAGTAAGAGAAATTTTACGCTGGTAATAAAATACGCGTTCTTTATTTTATAGAGCGTGATTTTGCGGGAGAGCAATGGTTTGAACAGAATTTCCGAGAAGTAAACAGCTGGATATAAATAAACTGGTGCAGCATCACTATTGGTAATCACTCCTCGTATGTTTCATATTATTCTTTCCATTTAGCTATAGATTTATTTTATGCTAAAATAAACAACAACAGCAACAATTTCATTAATGCCTGTGCAATGACTGTAGTGCATATATATGTCTGTAGATACTATTATTTTTTATTGTGATAAGATGGGAAAGCGGCAGCGAAATTCAAATTTTCTGGAGTTGCCTGTTTTTGAGCACGTTTGACTTCATGGCAGTGAACTGAATCTTTATCGGCTGGAAGCGAGGAACAAAGTATAAGGCTAAATCAGGGGGCAAGAAAAAAAAAAACAAGTAAAGCTCTTAACGGAAACAATGACACGCCAGTTCAATAAAAATTCAAAGTGACACGTTAATAAAACAAAAATACCAAAACAATGCGCGAGACAAAACTCGGCGGCGCCGGCCGCCATTACCTCGCGCGTTGGACAGGATACATACAGCTTCGGCGCGTAGTTTTGTTTTACTCCGGGGGCTATGTTAATTAAAATTGATTTTGCCCGCTCCAATCACATGCTGGAGTTATCGGTGCGGGGGTGGAGAGGAATTTCGTGCGCCTCATCTTTCGCCCTCTCTTCCCTCCCGTCCTCGCTTCCCACGTCTTGGGCTCCGTCGCTGCTCCCTCTCCCTCTTTCAGCGCCACCTCCTCGCCGTTTCGATCTCCGCTATTAATATTATTATTATTATTGCGAAACAATAAAGCGCAAAGGGGCTGGCTGGCTGCCGGGCTGGCTGCAGGAACGAAGCAAACGGCGAAAGAAAGTAATGGCTCCCATTTCTTTTTGCTTTTCTTTTTTTATTTCTCCCTGTCTTCCTTTCTTTCCCTCTCCCAAGTCTCGCGATGGTGCTCCTTTTCCGGGAGAATAATGATCATCACGGCTGCCATTTTTATTTCGTGCCCTTTTTGCGCCGTCGCCGCTGCTAATATGAGCGAGGCTGCAGAAATTACTGCGCCCCTGGAAATAAATACACGGGCAAACCTCGTTAATTCGACGCTCGGGATAGTGGCACGCAAAGCGGCTCTTCCTTTCGGCGGCGGGCTCGAGTCGGAACCTTCGGGTTCTGCCTTGGTCGAGACTCTGCCTCGGGCTGACCCCACGGCCCTGGCCGAAGGGCCGGGCGGGGGCTCCCCGCGGGTCCCTCGGAAGGGCGCCTTCGATTCTTTCCAGACGTCAGGGGCCCGCCGCCGCCGTCTTGGTCCGCTGCTGCCTCGTCGGTCCAGAATGCTGAATACTCGGTCGCACCAACCCTACGATAACTCTGACACTTCCGTTACGCGAATTTGTACGCGGCAAAGGATTCTACTGGTGTATACTTGGCTCGGTGCTTCATACATATACGCTAGCTAAAAATCGTGGTGAAATGGCGACCTGCGGCCCCTGCTTGGTTTTTTTTTAACGTTTGCGTGTGATTTTTTTGTTCATTACTCGCAAAGATCTAAAGGGAACAAAAATTAAAAACGTTGCTGCAAAAGTATTTTCGAGTGAAATAAAAAAAAATCCTGGCTGTTGTGCTTGGAGTTGCCGCATGATTAATTTGAAAAGTTAACGTGGGTGTCCCGATGTCTCCCCTTACGAAGTATGTACATACCAGATAGTCTTCAGGATGGACAGAAGAAGGCGGATGAGCTTACATCATCTGTCCCGAAATAATCGGGAAATTGTGGGAATATAATTTATGCAGAATATTTACGTGAAAACGAAACCACCTCACTCTGAATTATATAAGCAGCACCCCGTATCCCGGCGTTACTTGGATGCCTTCATTATTAAGGGTATACTGTGGGGCGCATACGTCCCGCTGTTTATCTGCAAAATACTGCTATGAAGTAAGATTGTTTTTGTGTGTGTGCTTTTATCGATTAGCCAATACGATACATACAACCGTACAACAATCAATTGCACTTTAAAGGTTTAACATAACGGACGACACGCCAATACATTATATCGTTAAATACACCGTGTTGCGTTGCGCTATTATCTGTGAAATAACACGGGCGAAAGCATACTTGTGAAAATGTTCTATACTTGGTTTCACCTGAAGCCCGAACGCGGTCAAAAACTACAAGTTAGAAAAGCGCATACACAAAAGACAAAAAAGAAACACGTAAAGTCACGGCGTTTCTTGCCACTTGATCACGAATGAACCGGCAGATGACGATCCCGTACACAAAAAACGGCGACCAGCATGACGCTGCGCTTTCAGCACTGCTCGCTTGGATCCTCCTGGGATCGTGCCGCCGACTGCGCACGGACTTAGGTGAAACGAAGGCGATAATTCACGAAAGCACTACCGGACGGCGCGCCCTGACAATCGCGCGGCAGAGTCAGGAAAGAACCATTTTCGAGGTGCTGAGCTGGCTTGGAAAACATGTTATGCTAATAGCGCGTTTGGCCCGTTGACTGGAGAGGCGAACTTGGCCCGCGCCCCTGCCAATAAGTCCATTCGTTTCCTTGGCGGCAGCCGAAAGTGGCCGCTGGTTTTCCCGCCAATCTTATCGTGCGCCCTAAAAGCCAAGTAACGCGCTAATCAAATCAGCGATCGCGCACGCTGATTTGATCCTGCTAGCTCCAGCTTTTGAACGTTTCTACCGAGACGTAGCATTTATAAGATGAGCCTTATCGGCAGTTACAGGGTTCATAAACGATGTGCTCTTTGAAATTTGCTTTTGGAGCTGTTTGAAGATATTCTCTATCTCTCGCTGTCTCAAAAGGTATACAAACTCAAAAAGCCAAAGTTAATCCCATTAGAGGGGGAGGAGGCGGAGGAGGAGGAAGAATAATGTTACAGGGTGTAGCCAATATTGCTTATAAGTCTAGCCTTAATAATTAAAACAGTTATGTTTAAATTCGTTTAAACTATTTTCGTCGCCTCCTTTTTTTCTTTTTTTTTTTGTTAGGCACGAAAAGACAATTTTAATACCAAGTCGGTTTAACCTCCATATTTAGCAGCCGAGTCTACGTCTGCTATTATCTACGTCAGCCATTAGGTAAGACCTCGCAGTGATTTCCCTACACACCCCCTCCCTTGTTTTTCTGAAGACACCCCCTTAATTCGCAACGACTCCTCTATTCTCAATGCCCCCCCCCCCCATCTCCACCTAAAAATTTAGTCACCCTCCCTAATTTTAATTCCTGGAGAAACCCCTGAGACCTCGTATGATAGGTCACCCCTGAATTCTATGCTCCTCCCCCTCCCCTCTCCGCTTTTTCCACTTCTTACGCTTCATTGTTTTAAGGACTCATGTGAAACATACATAAACTTATCTTAAAAGTATGAGAGAGAAACACGGAAGTTGTAGCGTCACGTAGGCCGACTCTTCGAGATTTTTATTTTGTTAAAGGTGGCGCTGCGATCACTCGTTTTAACATGGCGTGTTGTCCCTTCTAGTGCAACAAAAGTAAATTATCGGTTAGAGTTCAACGACAGTTCAGTGATGCGTATGGACGAGATCCGCCAGATGTTGAAAACATCAAAGCGTGGTTTACAAACTTTTTGAAGAGCGTGACAGTGACGGTGAAGTGCACAAGACTGGTAGGCCTAGTTGTTGGCGCCATGCTAACCACTATTCAACGCATTCCTTAGAAGCATCTGAAAAGGAAATGTGCCACAGGTGCTGCTTCGCACGGATTGTGAAAAGGAAAAACAGTAAACGTTTTTCAACAAGAAGTATCGTACTCTGCTCAGGTTTTCCACGATGTTGTAGCCTCTATCACCGTTCGTACCTTTCTTTGAAGTAAATATTTTCTCGTGTACGTACGCTTCTCAAGCATGGAAGCAACGGGAAACAAGATGCACAGAAGGGTATGTATTCCAAACATAAAAATGCTTGCAAATCAGGTAGATTTGCAAGTATATAATCAACGTCGTTGATTGTGTACAACGTTGGGATAGACTGGGGCAAAGACATGGCAGCATGATCAATACCTGTAGTGCGATGTCAATTTCATCACTTTGATCTCTCGGAGACTACTTCCGTCGATTTCCATATGAATAGTTGGATTGACTTCTGCTACATATTCTTTTATAGCCCCCCCCCCCTTTTTTTTTCGAAGTGTACGCTAATCTTGTGATTGTCTATTGACACTGGTGTGGAAGAGTGGAAGAAGGCAGCTACCTAAATCTTCATTGTGTTAGTTTTGTGTCACTCTGCTGACATTGAAGATTATTCACACGAGATCCGTCCAGAGCACGTATATTTGATGTATCTAAAAAAGATAAATAATTTAGATTGTTCTTTTCCATTGCTCGATCAGCTATTATTTTTCAGATATTCCCGTACTTCAACGACCACGACGAACTCCTAAATTATTTGCATGCATATCAACGCTCTTGTGCGTATATTGCAGATGCATGCGACTGCACTGGTACGCGCATGAATCGTGTTTGCATCTGGCGACCATTGTTGAAGACAAATAGGATTTTGTTTTGTGTGTGTGTGTTCGCGCTTTTAGAGGTTTAGAGTGAATACATAACTTGTGTGAAAGATTTTTTCGGTGCATGATACAACAAAATCTGATTAATTGTTTTCTAAGGGGAGTGTCTGCCGAAAAACTCATGCCGATTATGTTTTGTAAGGATTAAAGATCAAAGTGATTGGAAGACCACATCTCTTTGTCAGCGCCTGAAAACAAACGAAAAAAAAGGAACACGCCGTGGCTGTACGGGTCCCACATTGAATAGCAGCGACTCTTTCGGTGTCGGAGATAACTGATAAAATCCGCTCTCTGGGAAAATGGGTATAATTCGTAACATGGGTACACGTTGGGGCCCTATGAATTTACGTGTAGATACTACACATTCCTCGGAGGGTTTCACTTATATATACGCGAAAGCCCTTTATGCTTCAATCTCGTGAAGAGAAGTCAAAATAATGTTCCACACGCATGATTAAGATGATATCATTGGTATGGTTTTCACCTGCGGTGGACACGGTTTTTGTATGCAAAAATTACAACTGTAGAAACCATCGGAATCAAACACATAAACTAAATAAACTCCTCTGTTTGGTCTCATTCAACGACATTGGGTGCGTTCTTGTGCCGTCGTCGAGATGAATGTATACAGCGGAAACATTAGAGGGTGCATTCGTTCCCTAAAAGGATCAAAGGCGCTGATAAACTATTTATTCGCTAAAAGGATTAGATTTTTTTTTTTACGTGCGTAGTTCGTTGTCCACCTCAGTCTTCTTCTCATCTATTAGCGTTTTAGTCTGCACCAAATCAAAATAAGTGAATTGTGCTTTTGAGAATAATAAATTAGCTAAATTCCATGGGTGACATGCCCTCTCTTCTGACCGCCTTCGAACCTTTTCCTGATGTTTATTTGACCTTTGACATTGCTTACAATTTTTTCAAATCGATGTGTACTTGTATGACTTTTTTTACATAAACCTAAAGTCTGGGTAAAAAAAATATATATATATGTAGCTTTTGATGTTAAGATATACAACGTTTTATATATTTTAGTTGTGTATTTTGAGACGTTGTTCTTCAAGTTAAAAACGTGCATTTTCGTTGTGTTTCTAGGTAAAGTTGAGTTTGTCTAGACTTGAAAATGAAATATATGAGTTTGAGTAGAGGTAATGAATTTATAATTCGTGGTGCACGAATCTGGTGGAACGAATAGGACATTTCCGGTATAATAATCCAGTAGTTCTTAGTTGTTTTCTGGCGCATCGCGGCAGTCGGAACGAGTGTTTCGTGGTTTTATTACTGTCTCAAAATCATCTGCTCTGGCATGTGGGGAATAACTATTTTCGAGAAACATACACCGGAATTTTTAAAAGCCATAATTTGTTTAATCAGAGTTCTTTGAGGGAAAACAAAAATTCCATCTTTCAAAGGGAGGACCGATTTTTGCAGCTATGTACCCGTTAACAGTGCCACTACGCATGTACACGCCACACATTTCTGGTAGAGAATGAGGTGTAGAACTGATCATTGTCTCTCATTTTCACACTTTTTTTTTTTAGCCTAATAATACGTGGTAGGAATTATAGCGACAAATACACGACTCTGAATTCCTGTTTAGTGTGGAATAAATGTCATTTTATGCTGGCTGAGAGTGCTATTTCGTCCAGTTTAGTCTCCAGCTATCTCTCTAGTTTTCTGTTCCTTCTAAAATAGGGCGAGAAAATGTGTTACATTGCTGAAATATCATCTTCTATGTTGCTCAAATCCTTTTATGCGCCTAATCTTTGGTACACGGTAAAATGTCGGTTGGTTGGGAAAGGGGGGGGGTGCTTGAACGGTTTATCATAAAATTTACGTTTGCTTGTTTTATATTTTGATATAAAGCTGAATTAAGTTTACCACGCGACTGCAAAAAAATGTTTCAATCGCTGAAGCTGGAAATAGTTCTTCGGTTCGCCAAGTGCCTTCGACGCGTTCATTTTAAATATTCACATCCTCTTTACGCACTACCTAACCGAAAGGTGTCGTGTCAAGGATAAGAACGAAGAAAACTAGAGAAAAAAAAGGCACGACACCTTTAACGTTGCTGTTTCTGTTTTTGTTGCTCCTCGATTTGAGAGTGCCCTTAGTAACAGACGCGGATGACATGCGTCACTCGCTCCTCTGAATATGGATGTCCTGTTGCAGACGCGGGAACCAATTACCTGGGCTTAGCCCGACCTGAGTGACTTTTGAATTTTAAATCTGGGAATCGGGCGTGTTTGCGTGTGTCCGCACGCATCTCTTGCTGGGTTGCAAAATCGTATTCCGTCGTGAGCCATGGGAGAAATATAGCATCCGCGGGGGTGGGTGTTCGCTCTCGGCCATTATGGGATGGAAAGGCTCACTTCGAATCTCTTGGAATATTCGGGGAAACGCCTTGACGCGGAAGGCGGTTGCGAAAACATACGGGTTGCCATTTTGAGGGTTGCTTCTCTGCGAATAGCCCCCCCCCTCCCCTAACTAGCTGCCTGTGTTTTTTAGTGCCTAATGGTCCTGGAGGACCGGGAGTGTGCGTGTGTGTGTTGGGGGGGGGGGGGGGTTGGGGAGGACGAGCAGACTTCACTCCTGTTTCCACTTCATATGCGTATTGTTGAATCTGTGTGCGTACGTGTGTGCGGGCATTTTCATGTATTACGTATCTTAACGTTTCTGTAAGCCCCAAGCTTCAGTATACATTCTAAGTGTTTTAAATAACTGGTTGGTCACTTTTGTAACACCGTCGGGGAGACAGAAGTGTCACTGTACACCCGTTCTGTTAAAAAAAAAACTTTTTTTTCTTCTTTAGTACGCGCAGAAGAGTCTTTTGCCCGTTGTAACCGTGTTAGCTTTTCAGCAGCTATAGGGTTCGCTAAATATGACCGGTGTATTGGCGGTAATCAATACAACAGGAATGACAACACATCGGCGAAGCCCATGACGGTCGAAGCATCATCACGGCCAGGGTTTGTAAAGTTGTTGGTATACGTTTGATACGCCCTACCCAGAATGTCTCCTTTTCTGTGGAGCACCCGCCGCTGCTTTTCATTGTTAGTGATAAGAACCAGATAATCTGTCGGTGCTCTACGTCCGGTCTTAGAAAGGTTACGCACCATTGTTTTGGGAAATGGGGCCAAAGTTGTAGGTGCGGCAGAATTCGTACGGTTAAAGGCCCGACCACACTAGCGTCGCGGAGGACTTGCCGCGCGCCGCTGGCCGCCGCAGGCTGACGGCCAAAACCGGTTTTCGCCCTCAGCGGCGCGCCGCTGGGCGCCGTCAAGGCAACCTGCCCATGTGCGGTAAAGGGCTCGCCGTTTCTCGCCGCAGAAGAAAGGAGCCAATTGGAGGTGGCATAGATAGTGACGTTGCGATGCCATGGCAACGCGCAAGCCGCTTCTCCGCGCGTCTTTCACGTTGCAAAGGAGCGTAGCCTGGTTTCGTTTCGTCTGCTATCCCTATTTCCCCCAATGCCTTCCCCAACGGAGCGGTTCCTCGAAACTCTGTGAATGTTTCCCTTTTTATGTGAGAAGACGCAGCCAGACTACCTAGATAAGGACGCTAAGAGCAACCGCTGGGAAATTATCGGAGATGAATTCGGAATAACAGGTGACTTTCTCCGTGGCACTTGTCGTATGTGGCATGCGTTGTGATCGAATGTCGCTTTGATTTGGTGACACTCTCGAAAATAGCCTCCATCTTTGGCACGCAACCGGGGCAGCAAAGCACTGACCTGTCCCTCGGTGTTTCGGTAGCACCAACTCGGCCGGACCCAGAACCTGCGCCTCCTTCCCTTCAGAGCGCGGCGACGTCGCAAGATCAATGCGCAGGCTTGGATGATCACATTCACGCTGATCACCAGGTCATCATCGACACTTATTATGTAGGCAGGTAGTGCGGTTTCGATGCTGATATATGCGAAAGATGAGAGCCGAAACGGAAGCATCTCACGAAGAGCAGATGACGAAAGAGGGAAAAATCCGGCGAGAGGCGCGCGCGATCTCGAGAACGCGATAGCCAGTGCCGGAAAACGGAGGCCAGTGTGGCCTCCTCGCGTTGAGACGCCGGACGGCGGCGCCGTTGCCGCTAGAGTATTCAAACCTTTAAAAAAAAAGAAAGAGAGAGAAAAAAATATTTGTACGTTTTGTGCTATTTTGTTACTTCAGAATTTCGGTTTGATTCTGGCTCCCGTTGGCGGACCTCTGTTGACACTGAAATCTTCTCAACGTCTGAATGTGTTAGTCTCTGGCAGTGTATCCCGTGTGTTATAATCTGTCTTAAACCTAGCTAGAAGTCATCTAGAATATATTTACATCTTGGAAGAAAGGGAGGTGCCGAAAGCGTATTGATTATCACAAGCCGAACGTAAACACTGGACTTGGTTTGAAAATATAATGTTTTTTTTTCTTCCCCCATTGTTGAGCATTCCTCACTCAATCTCGTCTTTAGTAAAATTGCAATTGTTAAACTAGTTCTTACATTTGTCTTCAACCGCCGACAAGCCAAAGAAAATTCGCAAATTTTACGATTTAGCAAGATTGCACAAAGTTTTCTTTTCCCCTCCCTCCCCCTCTCTCTCTCTCTCTCTCTCTATCTCTCTCTCCCCGTTTCCGCGTTTCTGGTATCCTTCCGTTCGGTGCACGAGGAAGATGCTGATGCCGTTTTGGTTTTCTTCTCGTGGGGTGCGTCTTCATTGCGGAAAACCCCGACTGCGTAAACGATTATGTAAAAATCAGAGTAGACACGATTTATATTTGCTGAGATGCTGGGCGTCTGTGTCGATCTGCGCCAGCCAAGCCTTTTAAGCTGGTAATGCGCAGACAGGTACGAAACAGGACGTCTTCACGTGTTTCCTCTTCTTCTATCGCGTGCTCTTCGTCCCTCCATGAGATCTTCACCGACAGAGTCGGCACGGGAAATGCAGCTGGCTGTAGCGACCGCACGCACGCGTTAGTATTTCCCCGCTCGCTAGCGGGCACAAAGGATGTGCCACCACCTTGCATTTCGAAAAGAGCGCTTTCAACAATATGACGTTGCAATATCATTAGGGGGAAACTAACGTTTACGGGTGACAGTTTTGATTGGAATACGACCATGGTGCCCGAGAGAGCCAGAAACAGTTAATTACACGTTCCCTCCTCAGCTATGTGTGAGAGGACTATAGGCCCGTTCACACTCTTGCGACCGAGTACGACCGAGAGAGACCAAACCGGTTTTTAAGCCTCTTGCGACGTCTTAGAAGTTAGAACCGGATGCGCTCCAGCGGAGCTGGTCCTAAGAGATCGCAAGAGGCTTAAAAACCGGTTTGGTCTCTCTCGGTCGTACTCGGTCGCAAGAGTGTGAACGGGCCTTAAGGCTAAAGTGCCGTTCACACATATGCAACCGAGCAAGACCGAGAGAGACCAGACCGGTTTTTAAGCCTCTTGCGAAGTCTTAGGACCGGACGCGCTGCTGCGGAGCTGGTTCTAAGACGTTGTAAGAGGCTTAAAAACCAGTCTTGTCTCTCTCGGTCGTACTCGGTTGCAAGAGTGTGAACGGGCCTTTAGGCTGGTTACCTTAGCTCACGTTTCTTGTCTAAAAGTTCACTTGACTCCGTATTTTCATCGAGGTGGACTGTAAGTTCGACTCGTACAGTGGCAAATCTGCGAAACAAGCGACAAGCTCCTTCCGCGAAGCCCTCCACCCTTTCTACTTGGCAGAGCGAACGCCGGAGAGAAGGCGAGACGAGGCGAGGAGGGACTCGCCTTCTTTCCGGCGTTCGCTCTGCTAAGTGGAAAGGGGTAGGGCTTGGCGGGATGAGCTTGTACTGCTTTCTTCGCCTGCAACAGGATATAGTGCAGGGGTTACCAAACTGCGGCTCGCGAGCCGCATGCGGCTCTTCGCGGGTCCAAGTGCGATTCGCGACTCCTGGTAAGCGTGCCCCCCTTCCCGTCCTGTGTCCCCAAGACGAAAAGAGTTCTAGAATTTAAGCTCACAGTCTTGGCAGCCTTGTACTACACTGCGTACATACAACTGGACTGCTTTTTGACACATGGGTGGGTCCAGTGACCCTGTTTTCTTTATTGTTCTAACAAGAATTTTGAACCATATACACATAACGGGCCTCGGGGGCAGTGGCTGGCCAGCGAAATATGCATTCATTTTTGCTTTTGTTTTTAAAGAAACGTTCTGCTGCCTGTCGTTATTTGTTGTAGTCGACAATTATGCTTGTCTCCTTTGGAAAGGACTGTTCCCTCCATATTGTTTCTTGTTCAAAGTACCCCCCCCCCTTTTTTTATTTATTTTTTGCGCCTCTTTGAATTTTTTGTAGTTTTGTCTGCGGCTCTAACCCCATGTCAGTCTGGCCCCCTGGTATAGTGGTTTACATGTCTGTAGTATTATGGCAGAGGACACAAAAACACCTTCTCACCCCAGTGTCCGTTGATCGGCGGCGAACATGTGTTGGTGCATAGGCGATGCTGTGAATGTATGTCTCGATTTCAAAACAGGTGCTTCCCTCATGCTTTGAACCGAGGTGGCAGACTTTGGGCCTCAGCGGTGCTAAAGTACTGCGATACATTTTCCGTATTGAGGTTATATGTGGGAAGAAAAAGGCACAGGTATAACACATGCATGTGCAGTGTTTTCTTTTCGTTTTGATTCTGCGTCCATCCTGATCATAGCGTCCGTGTAGCGCCTACCTTCTTTTCAATAATAATAATTAAATAAAAAGAAACAAGTTACGCAGGTCTTTTGTTGTCATTGTCGTCATTGTTGTTTCGTTACGTGAGGACTAGAGGAAAAAACAGATTAACAACCGGGCCGGCACAAGATGTTAGCATCGCAGCAGACCGCCTTAACACTTCCGTGTGTGACCAGTGACGCTGGCCTTTCTTCCCCTCCGGGGTCTCCGAATAGGGCTAGGAGTTAGTTTGCCATAGGTTAGGTCGCGTTGCGTGGCCGTCAAAGGCAGGGCCTCGATTGCCAAAGCCGCTAGTTGATGAGGACAACGCGACTATCGTGGTCTGACGCCAGAGAACCCGGGGCGGCTTTATGCGGGAGCCGTCGTGGCTCCGAACTCGTCGGAATCCTCGCGAACCGTCGTCACCGCTTCTGCTGCTGCTGCCTCGGAACTGGCGACGCTGCCTGGCCTTACGAGTGAGATCACGTCGCGCGATCTGGCGTCCCGGTGGCCGGGCTTGGACGCCTCGACGCCGGGTTTTGCCGGGAGGGGAGGCGGCGACGAGCCCGTGCTCTTTCGACGTCTCGGTAACGAGGGGGACATTTGTGTGGCGGCTGCACAAAGAGATGGAGGGTAATTTGTAATTGGCCCATTAGGACGAAGCGGCCCAGCGCTCGGGCCGGCGTGTTGGCTGAGCCGTTGTCTTCCAAATACAGCGCCTCGGCAAATGAGGCCTTCATTGTCGTTTGCAGAGATCGCTTCTGATTATAAATGACGCTTGGGAGGGAAACCAAGGCGACGGAAGAGATGGAAGAGAGAACCAGCGCTAATGATATATGTACGTTTTGGCTTGTGTTTTCTGTCTTTTCGGCTGGGAGCGCCGTTATTAAAATAATGCGGCCAAAGGATGTTGCCCGAGTTTTCCGCTTCCAGCGGCTCGGAGGCGCCCTCGCCGCGACTTTGCTTTTTCTCGATTTCGCATAGATAGAAATAGGACGGCCATTTTCGCTGATGATGATTTTCCTTCTTTTTTCGTTCGACGCACACGCGGGGGTGGCCGGTGGCAGGGGGACTAATGAGCTGACTTTTCATTGGACGAGGCGAGTCAGGAACTCGTTAGGGAAGCTCCGCCCTGGCTTTGTCCTCACACCTCGACTGGAATTAATTAAAGCGAGGGGGACGGAGCAGCGCGCAGGGGAAGCGGAGGAGGACTGGACGACGACATTGGCGAAAGGCACTGGGCTGCAAAATTGCTTTTCGTGTTTAATTCCGCTGTCGCTTGTTATTATTCTCGCCGCGAGCGGGTACGGCGTTCGTCTGCCGCGGAGAGGAATTAACTTGCTCCGTGTCGTAAACACTGGGGAAGGCTGACTAAAAGCACCGTTTTCTTGTTTCTTCGTCCTATTTCCTTATCGATCCGTTCTTTTCTTCTAGCTCCCTCTCATTTTCTGCAGCGCTCTCGTTCGAATTAAATGACACTGCGCCGTTTTTCGCATGTGTGAACTTGGACTGCGCGTCGGTGATTGTTTGCCGTCTAAACAGGCCCGCCGTTGTGCTTTGATGCCGAAATTCTGCTTTTGTGTCGGGCTCGCGTGCGAAGTGTATAAAAGGGCTCTTCGATTGTGGAAATCTTTTGACGAATGCTCGCGATGATGTCATGCAAAGAGATAACTCTGAGGTAACAAGGTGGAAGGTTGGACTAGTTGGTAATTGTTAAGCACGATGAAAAATCGTGCTTAAAGTGACAGGAGAAAGGAAAAACACACACATTGTCTTTCCCTTTGTCCCTTTGAGCGCTGTTTTTCGTCATGCTCTGGGGTAAGTCGACGCTGGTGAGGTTTGCTAGTGGTCCGCTTAGCTGCCTCCGTTGGTATGCCGACAAGACATACGTCACAGACTTAAGACCGCCCATACTGCCCCAAGGGCAGTTAAAAGTCAACTATGTAGAGAGCTGGTTTTAGATGACCGTACGTTGCGAGTAACTCTTTGCATGAGTGATAATTACTGGATCCGGTTACGATGTGACTTAATTCAAAAATAGCGATATGAATTCAGCTTTCCAAAGATACAAAATGTGTTGTTTTTGTTATTGGGTTTTATATTTGTTAAAAAAAAAAAAGATGTAAAAGCTACTCTGATGCGGTCTTAGCAGGTCAGTTACACGGCCAGAGGACATATTATTGGGGGGGGGGGGCAATCGTCACGATAAGTCAAATATTTAACAAAAATTTGTTCATTAACTTTCTTTTTTTGTGGAAATAAACATGGTTTTAATTATAAACTTGCTGAGCGTCATCGAAAGCAACTAAGTACGTAAATTAAAAAAAAAAAGATTTGGGACATAATGGGGAACGTGGAGGTGCGATAAAGTTACCACTGGCGCAGCGGGCGCAAGGCCGACTGTGCGAAAACGCGGATGATGAGAGACGGCAAAACCGCGGGGGCGCGTTTTTCCCGCCCCCGGATTTGCGTCCGTTGCAGGAGTGGTAACTTGAGCGCACCACCGGGCTCCCACGCGCCCCAAATATTTCTCGAATTTACTCGTTCAGCGCTTTTCGATGCCGCTCAGCAAGTTTCTAATCGGAACTGTATTTTTTTTTCTAATTAAAAACGTATATAATAAATTTTAGTTTATTAGTTTACTGATCGTGACGATTAGACCCCTAACTTGTGCTTCTGTGGCCATATAACTCACCTGCACATATTGCATTAAACAACTTACACGGCTTTGAAAAAAAAAACAAAAAAAAATCTTTATATTTAAAAGCGTAAGTCGATCCACGCGTGCTTTACCTCGTCACTGACTGGTTGGTTTCACATTCAGCACAATGACGACGTGGCCTCCCCTTTTTTGTGTTCATACACTAGCACGCGAGTATAAGCTATTGTACAACAGGCCAATGAAGTTTGGCTAGAAATCTGGCGCCGTTTTGTGGAATTGTCGCAACTCTGAGACGGTCCACGCTCGCCATCGTTGGATCCGATCTCGAGCTCGAACGTTCGAGTTCCCTTCCGAACTGTGGCGCAAGGCTTGTGCCAATGTTGCCCTTTTTGGCCACCACCCGCGCTTATGCTCCATGGTAGCTACCCACATAAGCGCGGGTGGCCATCACCCGCGCTTATGCGGGGGCAGACTCCGAATTACTCGTATCCATTTAGAATGCTCTTTTTTCTTCGCAATTAAATCATCCGGTTTATGAAGCCACTGTGCGCGCAGATGGAATACAATATATGTATCTGTTTACGTTTTCTCTAAAATTAAACCTGCGTCGCAAAAAAAAAACAGTCTACAACAAACGGCAGCCTTTTTTTCTCTCTCTCTAATTATTATTTTGCCCCTCCTTCTGTGACATGGACAAAATCGTGACGTTAGATCTTTACCAGCACAGCTTTGTGCTCATCACCCTAAGGGGAACTACGCCGATTTTTTTAGCTATCTAATCCAAAGGCATCATCTGAATGCGGATGTCTTCCTGATTCCTAAAGTTATCTCGTTCCCCCGGTTCACTTTAGTTAATTAAAAAAGTTATATTTTGTTCGCTACCGAATCCGAAAATTCGTTAGAGTAAAGTGCAAGCTCGTCCACCTCTTTCCACTTTAGTAGAGCGAACGCTGGAGAGGAGGAGAGGAGGCGACCTCCTCTCCAGCATTTGCTCTCCTAAAGCGGAAAGAGGGGGAGGAGCTTCCACTTTACTGTTAACCTGTCACCGTCTATATACTCCGTGTCACTAGTTGTGTGCAGTGGAGGCGAAGGCAACGCCAGGCGAAGAGAGAAAGGGCGAGCACTAGGAAGGCGGGACAGAAGAGGAGGGCTAGGGGAAAATAGGGAGGGCTAGGAGCGTTCGAGAGAAGAGGAGGTTCCTCTCCTCCTCCCCAGCCTTCCAAGTGCTTGCCCCTTCTCCCTCACCTGGCGTTGCCTTCGCCTGTACGGCGCGCAACTGTAGTTTTTCCGCAGTTTTCCCCGCCATCCAAGCGAGGCGCGCGGCCGGCAATCGGGTACGCTCGCGCCCGCCTTTCTCGCGTCTAACAGCTAGAAAACGGGGGAGTTCGCGCTATCTGAAGTTGATAATAATCTCTATTTGCACAAAGTGTGACCTTTGTCAATGCGCTAAACTATGAGAATATCCACCCGTGCGTATGTCTACGAAATATTTAATCAAAATATTCATTTTCCTTCGAGAAAATGAATTTTGAAGTTTACGCGAACACCTCCCAATCACTTGCCGCCGCTCTACTGACAACAACGAGCACGAGTGCTCTTGATGTCAAATATTGCATTCGAGGGCAGACGACGCTTCCTACTTCACGACATTGTGCGTTGTAGTGATAGTGAGCGTCCGTGGTTTTTTTTTTTTTTTTGCGAATTGCGTCTGGTTTAGGCCGTTGCGGTATGCGATGGAGGGCAGAGAGAATTGGGGTGCAATAACACCACGAAGAAACGCAGCAGAGTGACATCTTATTGGTTTCCGACCACCGAGAAAAGCCTGAGACAGAAGTGGGCTCGAGCAGTCTGATGAGAACGCTGGCTCCTAGTGCTGGCTCCTGGCACCTAGCGTTCGAGGCCATTCCGCTTTGAAGCGGCATCTGGGCACACATGTCGGCGAATCTCGAATGTAGCCCCCACGGGAGGTCCCCTAGGAGGCGATACCGGTGAGTCGGATGCAAACGGCGAACCGTCTGAAATCTCTTGCTGATCATCTTGCTGATCATCAGCGCTTGTCCCGTCTGCGTGTTTCTTCTCCTTCGTCCGTGTTTGTTTGCTCTGTTTTTACATTATGATCAACGAATACCAACTAGCCCAACTCTCAACATTAATCTTAAAACAGTTGCTCGTCACTGCTTGACTAGAAGCTTGATGAATCGTAGTCCATTAGTTCCCACGAACCATCGCGACGGCCTTCTGACTCCTCCTGACGCTGGGCGGAACAGGTTCAAGCTGCCCATATTGTTGATGTTTATACATCTGACGTCACAACAAGATGGCGGACCAGTAAATTTAAATTTGCAGGTTAGTTTCGGTTTCGGTCACATCGTATATCTGCAGTTAATTTTTTTTTAATATTTGGGAAATGTATGTGTTGCTCTGAGCTCAGTTTCTTGTGATCTTTCAGAAAATATGTTTAAATGGTCACTGAAAAGAAGAAAAAATGTATTTTTTTTTTAAACAATCTGGTTTGGACACGCGTGTCAGAAAATGAACTTTACGCGAAAAAAAAGATTAGAGCAATATTGACGGCGCGAGACACAATTTATTCGGTAGTCCCCTCCTTTCCACTTTTTTTCTCTCACGGTACTTGGGGTGCGTGGAGAGAGGTGGATCAACTTGGCCATCACATCGAGGTGGAGAGAGTGTATGACCATCTCGTTGAGGTAAAAAAGACCGAATGACCATTCCGTGACGTCATAGACTTCTGCACGCAGAATTTCAAATAAATCTCTCGCCGTCAATATTGCTCTCATTATTTTTTTCACGTAAATGTTATTTCTTGACATGTGTGTCCCAACCAAACTCATGCGGCTTTTTTTTTTAGTGGCTTTTTAATTGAAAATTTTCAGATTGACGCCGGAGTTCCTTTTAAAGAGACCATGGAAGACGGGCGCCTTTCTGAACGACGTCTCCTCTGGAAATTATCCAGAAAGTCGACAATCCCCACAACAGTCGCCACAACTTAAAAATTTCGCCTGCGAAACCCTTTACTGTAATTCCCTGCTGACTCGGCAGTCGTGCGTACGGTTGCTGGGCTTCCACGGCCAAACTTAGCCCCAAGCATTCTCGCAGCCAAGTGCGAAGAGGCCGGCGATAGCTTATGCACAGCGAGAACATAAAGATGCCCTGTCGGAGGCGTTCTTTTATGGCTTTCGTTCCGGTATACTACGGAAGTGCGTGGCGAGACGCTCGTCAAACTGCAGCGCGATGCCCCGCTCCTCCCACAAGAAGCAAACCAAACTTGTGCTGAATCCGACAGTATCGATGTGACGCGAACATAACACCCCTTTGGTGCGACTCGGTCGACAGAGTACTTTATTTATCCGAACACCAGGAACCGAAGCAGTCGTATATGCTGTACAAAGCTCAACGAAATGAAATGAACCAGCGAAGCGCGTGGCCTCGCGTACCTGTGGCGCCATCTGCCAGGAGAAGCGGTCAATCTGGTGTCGTGAGTTGCACATGCGCACATCTGAGCCAAGCCCTCAGCGGCTGTTCGTGCTCGGTGCGCAACTCCTGATAGCTAGCTAATCAACGCTGGCCATAAATATGCAACATGTCAGTTTTTCTTTTTTTTCTTTTTTTGCAGTATCGTAAACGAGTTTATTAGTTTCCAAAGGTTGAAGTTGTAAAAATGTGACCACCCCCTCACAGTGATCTCACTGTTCATACTAAATAAATGTATAGTGTCATGGCACGTGTGTGCGTTTTGACTAAATAAATAAAATGTCTCCTCTTTTCGCTCTTCCTTTTTAAACATATATTTGCGGCAATATATAACTTCACATCGTGAAGGAGAGATAAAAATTATGTGTGTCACGCGATGAATAAAATGAAAGCGGCTAAGCTTGAGATTCACGCTTTGCAGTAATCACGTATCCGGAGTTTCGTCGCGAGCGCGAACAGCCGATGCCTACTTTGCTCAGGTACGCGCATGTTCGACTACACCAGATTGCACGGCTTCTCCCGGCAGATGTCGCAGCCGGTACGCGAGGCCACGCGCTCCGCTGGTCCATTTCGTTTCGTTGAGCACTGTACGTGACTGTATACTCCGTTGAAATGCTTAGAGGTGTCAGAGTTTCTGAGCTAACCAATGCGAATACTTGCCATCTGTGGCTTTAATGTTGGTACGCAGACTTTCCGTTCTTAGTTGTGGTAAATGTTTATTTATGTAGGGAAAAGCAAAACAAGGAAAATAATTGACATTATTCGGTGGCTCAAAGCCTCGCCTAGTGCGGAGGTATAATCTGCATTGGATCTGTTTTTCTTCCGACCTGAAATTAAATAATTTTACACAATTTGCCTTATTATGTCTGTGTGTGTGTTTTTTCCCAGTATATCTACGAGTTTATATCTTTTAAATGAGATATAAATTACCATAACCAAACCAATCCCTATATCAACAGTGATGCAGACTGACAACGGGGGCTAATTGTTAATGGTGCGCATAACTGGATCACAGAAAGGCGCAGGGAGATATTTACATTTTGTTTTATGTTGCAAGGAAAGCTCTTTTGTTAATGATGTAAGATATTTTGTTGTGATATTTCTGTTACTGTGAGATTTTATTGGCCCTCATTGTTCAACGTTGAAAACGTTCGAGTTCTTCACAATCAGTTTATATAAACACAAGCAGCACATAATGTATGAAAATTCAAAAGTTAAAAAAAATGCTGTACTCGAAAGATTGGACAACGATGGACTTTCGTATCCGGTCTTTCGTTGTATCGCATGTAGGTGACTCAATTCAGTCCGCCTGAATGGGAACTCACTTAGACATTACATTACGTAAGAGAAACAATATCGTGATATATCTATTTTTGGTGTGCCCGCGTGAGTCTGGTTAAGAATGTAATAGCCGTCAGAAAGAGGTTTCGATAAGCTCTTTTTTACTGACATTATTATTTTTGTGTGTTTGTTACAACTGGTGTGGAATTGACGGCACTGCGAAGACAGCGAAAACATCTCCATTGATTTTTACAAATTAAAGAAGAAATATTGTTTAATTTCTAGAAAATATTTAAACCAGCTTCTGCAACGTTTTTATGTTTAAAAAGTTTTACCAAGGCTTGAGTTACAGGGTGCAACATATGATCATTTTCCCTGTCCTTGGTGACCCTCTATAATGCATAAACATTTTTAGCTGAAGTATAACGTTAGTCTACGAAAACCGCATATCCGGCATAACCTATAATATTTTTTTTGGTGAGGGAGAGGACGTCTCTTTGTATTCCACAGGTGTAAAGCAGTGCACGTGATCTCGTGGTGCCCGTTGAGCGTGTCGCCTGACCTAAGTGCTTAACTCAAACTGACATTCATTATATCGGATTTGTTTCGAGCGAGTTACAGTGATATACGGGCTAAAAATAATTGTGGTGTGTGTATGTTTAGACAGCGAGAAGTTTGTCTGAGCCCCCAGTGCGCGCCTGGTGGCTCCGCTGTAGATGAAAATGTAGCCGGTGCAATACAGCCAGCCCGGGGTCTTTAGCGTGAAAGATACGTGCTGCGCGCACTTGCATGCCACTTCGACCGAACGCGTCTGATCATGTTCTCCTTCTCTTTTTGTTTCGAGCGTGTCCGAATGTGTGTGAAACGATCGCCAACGAAAGAGCGCGTGAGCCCATCAAGCATTAAAAGCACGCCGTTTCACAGTCAGCGGTCTGAATTAATGAGCCAATCCCCTCGGCCGTCACGCCAACTAGGCCGCTAGTGTAGGCGGATGTTGTTGATGTTTGCCCTGTCAATAAAGAATAAGACAAAAAATGAGATATTTTCTCTAACTCTTGACCCGGATGCCTTTGTACCGGGTGTGCGATATCGCCACATTGCATCCACGAATCTTGATTTAAAGGACTTGAAAGGACGATGCATCGGTTTAAATCAAAGCTGCTCGCTCTTAAAGGGGTAGTGTCCTACGATTTTCACCTTAAAAATGCTTTCATGAGGATATTTCTTTTTACGTGTGTACACGTGCAAGGTATGGAATGTGCGCTGAATTTACATTGAAAAACCAATGTATATACGATATTCGCTTTACAATAGCACTTGCCCGTTTTAAAGTGCCATCGGGTTCGCGGGTTATGACACTCTAGTCCAGTCTAGCGGAAATTCCAGTCTAGCGGAAATTAAACTTGTACAGCCGCGTTGAAGTCATGTGCCACGTGTCGCCGAGTTGGTATCGTTATTCGGGGAGATTTACTGGTTACTGTATGCTTGCTATTTTTAATGTTCGTTGAGTTCTGGCAGTAAAACCATCCCTAAAAGCACTCTACGGTTCGTGGTTGCGTTGTAATGACCAGTGATCGATGCGTACCCAGTGTTGGTGATCTGGGTGGGGCAAATCAATAATTCGCAATGTTTGTTTTTCTGTCATGTGCAGCCACGCGTGGCCTCCCGGACACAAGAATTCCAATGTCTGCCACCTAGTGACACCAGAGTTCGCTCCTATACCTGAATGGTGAGTGGATTGCTCTTGTTTTCTGTTAAATATATAAAGGAGACGTGCTCTTTTCTGCACCGCGTATTTTGGTGACAAAGATAATATTTCAGTTTGGAGTCAAGTTAAGATGTGTAAGCCAACAAATTTTCGAGTACGAATCGAATATACCCTATATTCTGATTCGTACTCGGTTCCTAGATCACGTTCTTGGGAACATGGTGAACAGAACAGCGTTCTTGGTAACGTTGTGATACCGGAACTGGATGATTACACTTGTAGAGGTTAAAACTAATGTGCTACGTATTCAGTTATCTAATCTTTGTCGACCGTGTCTTGAAGCTTACATCTGTCCCAAACAAGACTTTTTTCCCCCGTGGATTATTACAATTGTTGTCGGCATACGCCGATTAAAGGGGACTCAAAAGAAATAAAAAAGTGAATACTGTTTCCAAGAGCGAAGTGCATGCACTAAAGTTGTCCCCAGAAAGCAAAGACCGGACGGAAAACGTTGTGATTCAAACCGAAGTTGTTAACTGCAGGTCGACGAAAACACTGAAAAATGGATGCCGGGGTAACCGGCAGTCACCTGTTGACAACAACAAATTGAACGAGGGTCATTTTTACAGATGTCATTAAGAAATAGTGGCGTTTGGTCGCTGGCATCAAGCTACTTCATATCTCTTAACTGTGCGGGCTTTGAGTCGCGCGATATAATGTTTTAGCATATCACTTTGTGCAGAAACGTACGATAAGCCGTATCGCGCTATGCCGATGTTCGTAACTCATGAGTCATTTTAAAGCGGGAACGTTTGAAGCACATATCCCATGACCGATGTCACCTTCCTCTTAATTACTGGATGCATTTGGAATTATATTTGTCTCAAGCTTAAAGGTGCCCTGAGGAGGTTCCGGAGATCGCCTAAATATGGCGATAACTCACTCTGCGGGCTTTGAGCATCCTAAAAAACCATAAATCGTAACGATGCGCGGCCGATTTCTCTATTAAAAAAGCAATCAAAGATCGAAACTATCTCCGGTGATGGAAGGAGCGTTGTTCCGGCAGCCAGGACAACATATGTGACCAATGAAAACGCAACATTTCCTTGCGATTGCAAACGCTGGTATTACAAAATGTGTATGATTTTGTAGATGATAAAAGCAAATAAGAGTTGTTGAAAAATGTTAATTTACGGCTGAGGGGGAACATAATGCGGCAAAAATTGTCTCAAAAACCACGCACAATTTTTTTTTATTTTTTTTCGCGGGAGTGATGTGTTTGGTTGTCAGCTCTCGAGCGCGCGCTGGCTGGGTTGAATCGTAGTCCGGGCTGTATGGGCATCGAGCCGCGCACATTCGAGATACCGTTCCGCGGTTCCAGCGGTAGTATAGGCGCGAGGATCCTTCGCTTGCTGCTTATCGGCTGACAGTGGTCCTGGTTTCGGAACATGCGCCTCCTATCGCCGGAGATGAACTCGGTGTGTTGGGATCTTTGATTGCTTTTTATAATAGGGAAATCGGCCACGTATCGTCATCATTTAGGGATTTCTAGGATGCTTAGAGCCAGTAGAGTGAGTAATCGCCGTATCTAGGCGATTCTCATTTTTCCATCGTTGTTAATAAGGGATTGCATATATTTCGCTGCAAGGTTTACTTCCAGTGATAAAGTTTCTGCTCACCCCCCCCCCCGGCCCCTTGGTTTTGCTCTTCTTTTCTTTGAATGACCAAACTTACTCTTGTTATTCCCAACGATTTTACCCAAATACCTCCACGCCCCTCGAAAATGTTTACACTTGCACACTCACGTCAGACACTCCCGTCCATACCCTCCAAGTTATGTACCCTCGTCAAATGTTGTGCACTCTTAGCAAGAAAGGACCTATAATTTTTGAAATTTCTTTTTTTTTCTGCCCACTTGAAACTTGATGGACAAAGGAAATAAAATTGACGCTGGACACGGTCAGCGGCAAGTTACCCACAAGTTCGAGATGCCTCCGTGCAGTATACGCACTCACGAGCATTTTGTTTTCTTCCTCTCATGGCCCGAAGAAGGAGGAGGGGAGTCCTTTCGTGCTACGTCCTTCCCGAAGCCGGGTGTATTTTGGGGCTCGCCGGGGCCAGGCGACGCATATCGGATGCGTCTGATGGAAGCCAGACAGAGCCGACGCGAAGGGCTGCTGCGCTTCCTTCACCGTGCAGTGCGGAGAGGAGCGTCCGGTGAGGCCTTAAATTTGTTTACCCCTGGCTAAGTGCGAAGACACCACCCGAAGTGAGGCAGAGGTGCAAGCCGCTCGGAGCCTGCTGTGGAGCGAGAACGGACCGTTCTATCTGTTCGCTCGCTGCTTGCCTGCTTGCCTGCCCTGCCTGCCGGCCAGCTGGATGTCGGTTTCCGTGGCGTCGCTCGACCTCTGCAATCGGAACGATAATTTTTTTTTCACTCACGTTATTACGCTTTTATTTGCATAAATCGACCTCTTATAACTGCCAGATATATGTAGCCTTTAAATGTAAAATGAACATATGTACAAGTCAACGCGATGTTTACAGACAAGCTCGCGCTTGCCCACATCAGGTGTAAGTACCGCGAATGTGGAGGAGCCAGATTTGTGTGGGGTGAGGCGTCTACGCATGCGTCATGCCGATAGCAGCGCCACCGCTGCAGCGTGACGTCAGGTGCGCGCACATCCTGTATAGGAACGAAGCATAACTCCCAGACTTCCCGATAGGTGACCTTTGTTTCAAGTATACAACTATCTTAACCGTGAACGCCGTCTAATGAAGGTGGAGGGTCCTATTTTCTGGCAACTGTTTTGATTGCGTTGTCATCGGCGTACAGCCTAATGTTTGATCGAACAGCCCGAAACCAGACAGAGACGAACAGGAGCCATCCGAAGCCGACCCTTCCCTTACCGGGTATCGGTTTCCACACAAGATAGTGCGCCCGAAATCACCACGGGCTGTTTTCTGCAGCTCGAGTAATCAACAATCCAATCATGAACCGCAGCGTGAATCTTGCTTTTTAAGTTTACACATTGGGAGTGCAACGAAAAGCCATGCCGAACGCTTTTTTTTAACTATGTACATTTGGTTGCATTTATTTATGTTTATTTATTTATTTGTTAACACAATCCTTTTCTTTACGTTGGACTGTAGCGGTCCATATTCAGCAGGGCATAATAAAAGCGCATATCGTATACCGTATGAATCCGCAGTACTTTGAGAACGCAACTATACTTGAATTGTAAGGTGAAAACACAATCGTCAGTGTGACATCCGTGCTGACTAAGATAGAAAAAAAGGTTATTAGAATAAGTAGTTTGTAATATTTGCGTAAATTATATTTTCCGTGATTCTATAGCGCCCACTTCATAGGGAAACAGGCCTGTTATTCTTCACTAGACTTGTCGAAACTGATTTGTAAATGGCGGAATATTTTCAAACTTGTACTCTGGTTCGCAAAGAAGAACCTCCTAAAAATTTAAATAATTTACCACATAGTAAGAAATACGCTTTCCTTGATTTCAGACGTAAAACAAAGTTTTACCAAGTTCTCCTGATAAAAAAAAATTGTCAAATGTGAGGTTTGACAGATGAAGCTTGCGGTGAGGACGAAACGAAGATGCGATCGTTACAGCACGTCAAACTGACAGCAAATAAAAAATTAGCACAAACGAATTAGAAAAAAAAAATGACGTGGAGAGCAGACGAAAATGTAAAATTTGCCGCGGTATTGGAAATGACGAAGATTGTGATTTAATTTTAGAAACAGGTAATGGAGCTGACTGCCAGCATGTCTTTCGAAATGGCGAGGAGCTTTAAGTTTAGACATAACAAATGTAGCAGCCATACGAACTATATATGGAGCGAGCGATTTCTCATCCGCAGAAATATGTCCGAACCTGGCTAGAGTATTTATTTTTTCTTCAAATAATTGTTTCTTCTGTTTCTTTCTTTTTTTACGTTTAACGATCACACTCTCCGTGGCATTTTCAACGTAGATTGCGATTGCAGGCCAGCCTGCAATATGCTGCGATCAGCAACTCGTGCTTAGGAACAGCTTCATTAATTTCTGCCAGAAACGGCTCATCCTCAAAGGCTGTGTTTTTGTCGGAATTTACACTTACAGTATCGGTCATCCTTGTTTCTTTGTTATGAAATCAGATGTGCTCCGCGTGTAGCTCGCTTTAAATAAACACCTTCACCCAAAGAAATTTTTAGTTTTTATTCGCTTCTGACACTAGTTGATGCTTTCAAGACACCACCTAAATGAGCAAAACGTGGGAGCGCAAGATCATCGTAGAATTACCCGAGATTGCGGTGACGGCAGAAAAACAACAGGAAGAAGGAAAGAGGTATTTTTCTGTCGTCACGGCAACCACGGGTAATTGTACAATGACCATATAAATGTGTTCTTTTTCGTGTGTGTGCGTGTGTGTATGTGTGTGTGTTCTGCTACAGTGTGTATGTGTTGATTAAAACGTAAAAAGTAATACCAAAACCAGATATCCAGCGCTGGGGGACTGACGTCAGAGACTCTGGCAGTTGCCGAGAGTCACGTTGTTTCGGTCCCGTGACTGCAAGTTCAACGTTTATTTAAAACAACGCTTAATCAGTGTTTCAATAGACATACCTATTACGTTTCAATTCTATTACTTTTGTTAATGAAGTTGCTCTAATTTCTTCTCGTATATTCTGAGTTCTATGTTCTCGCCAGACGTGATTATTGGGAAAAATGAGGGTAAAGAAAGCCCTTAGCGGTTGGTTCTACAGCGGTTGCTTTCTGGCAAAAACAAGAAAACCTTATTTTAAGTCGAACATATTTTCTTCATAGTCGTTGGGGGCCCTTGTTGTTCGTGTTTTCACAGAAATGGAGGTACGCATGAATGTCTTTGGTCTGTGTCCATCTACTTCCTCGGAGGCGGCCCGTGAAAAATGTCACTGTAGCAATCGTGCCGAGGCGCACTGGTGGTGGCACTCCGCAGCCCCAGAGAGTGTCGGACGATCTCCCACAAGCGCACCATATTCAACTCTTTCGCGCCGCTTCACGGAAAGCGCCGCTATATTCGGTGGTCGGCAGCAGCGGACGATTTTTCGGCGCTCCCTTTGTCCGGCGCGGATCGGCGGGGGAAGACGAGGCGTCCTGCTTGGGGCCACCCGCTGCGCGACGGGACGTCCAGGGAGAGACCCGCGAGCAGAGGGGACCGAGCGACGCGCGCGGCAGCGGCCGAGCCACAGACACACCTGAGCCATTACCTCCCATTCCCGTGGGCCTCACGTAACTGCGCGCTGTCGGCCAGCGCTGATAAATACGAGCTTGGTGTCTTTTCTTTCTCGCATCGTCGAGTCCTGTTTTCAGCCCGGATTATCTCTCCAGATCGCGCGATAGACGCCTGTTTTACGCCGCCGCGGTATATATTTCGGGGGTTGGTGTCAGCGAAGCTGTCTGTGTGTCGGCTTTGGCTTGCTTTCTCGTCCGGCCCGACTCTCGAGCAGGGCGGCGGATGCCGCGCGGGCGAGGAGGCCTAGCTGAACTTCAAATCGGGAGGCCAACGCGTGCGAGAGCCGCGTGAAATATACAGGCTGATAAGACAGCGCTTTCCGTTAGGCGATGCGCAAAGCGGGTTGCTGCGCAGCTGCGCTTGCCGAGGATCTCTTGTTCGTGCGCTGGAAGGGAAGTAAGGGTGTTACTCGAAGGAGGAGGGGGACACCGCGGAACCTTCCTTCTCGGCGCTCTCTCGGGTTTCCGGCGCTCCTACTCGCCTCGCATTGTCCGAGCTCGGCTGTTTACGTCTTCAGTCTCCGGTGATTTATATATTCGAGGATGTTCATTTGGCTTCGGGGACATGCCGTATAGTGTACGAGGAAAATAGAATCGTTAATTACACAACATGACACGTTATAAACGGTTCACAGTTATGTTTGGTCTTATTTCGCGCAGAGAGCATTGTGTTACCAAAGAGAAACCCCCGACGTTTTTTTTTGCCTCGTAAACAGGGCAGCGCTCATGCGCGAGCAATGTTCTTTCGCTTCCCACGTGCTTGGCGGTGCAATGTTTCCTTGGCAGTTTTTGAAGTGTAGACGCATAAAGAATCTTGGTCTATTAGGCTAACTACTTTAGCATGCTTACGCCGTAAGGTTTAAAAGTAGCCATATTAATGAAAATGCTGCTCGGTGAGCTCTCTCTTTATAATAACACGATTTTTTTATGCACAGCGACAGCGAGTCTTGTAAAAGGTTGTAAAATGAGCCGATAAGATTGGTGCGCGCACGTGGTGCGCCCAGAGTTTCATCAAAAGTATGTATCTGTTGTGGGGCCAGGGTTTACTTTGTGAAATGTCAAGGCGTACTTCGATTCCTTGAAAGATGGAAACCACATACTTGAAAATTTGAATGACGGACGCGGACGCGGGACAGGTCGAGTTGGGCCTAGTCAAGTGAAAGGTGGAGTAGTATGTCGGAATTTGACAATGTCATGACGTTGGCGGTCAGCCATATTGAAGACGATTCGCGTAACCTAAAGTGCCTCTAAAATTAATTACGCATGCACGGTAAGGCAAACTTCGAACTGAAAAAGAATAAAAGCTAACACGATTGTTCAAACCTGTAGTAGACTTCTTGGATACCTCCATCGTCTGCTTTAAATAACCTCCCGCACCATTTCGGATACATTGTCAAGAATCTTCTTCTCATTTTCCAGAAGAAAGAAGTTGCGCCTTGATATTTCATTGGTTAAACCCACAGCTAAAATAAGAATTTGATGAAAATGCTCGGCTCAGCGTAGAGAGGCAGACGCCGATTTCTTTGTCTGTCTTCACGGTCAGCATCGGGATCGATGCCACCCTATATTCCACTAGCGTGTTGTACTTGTATATGGTATCTAGCGATCCCAGCGAAGGTCAGGGGACAGCTTCAGACACCCTGGGGATTTTAGTGCCAACCAAGGTCTAAAGTTCGACCACGTAATTTGGCCATCTTTACTGCGGTTTAAACCCGCCAACTGGGAGTCTGTGTACACCGTTCCCGAGCGCTTTCACCTCGGTTAAAAAATGCCCAGCTACGAGGCTGTCAACGCGTGCGCATGGTGTCTGACAGGTCACAGAGGAGAGCTACAGCTCAAGCTCCAGAACGCGCGTCCTACAGACCAGAGATGGAAGATGGCAGCTCGCAGTCGGCACATTTAGAATCGTCTATACTGGCCGGCAAGTTTTCTTCAATGGTGCCGAGGTGATAAAAGCACTACACTATGTAGACATTGGGAAACCTTGGCTCTTAAACATTTTTGCTGTGGTAAACGCGGCTGAAGCCGTTCATTTGTTATAAGTAGAGCCTGTGTTTTCGGTGATGCACTTTTGTTCCGAGTTCGTGGGTATTTTTTTTTTTATGGTTCATTTTGGCCTACTAAATTCGGTGTTTTCTGTGTAAATATATTATAACTTAACCAATATGCTCAAAAACACTGAATCTGTAAAAAACAATCATATATATATGTCCCCCCCCCCAAAAAAAAAAAAAAAAAGAAGAAACGAATTTGAAAAAAGATAAACACGACAAACAGGGAACCCTAAAGGACTACCCCCGACTTCGAAAACGAAACGCCACTGAATCGGGAACGTTTGGGCCATATGTGAACCAGAGACTATGGACTTCGCGCAGACCTGACTCAAAACTCTAACCTAACCTCTCGTAATCTCACCAGACTTGTAGACGATATACTCATCACAACTAATCAACTTACTGGTAATCGATTACTTTCTGGAGAAAATTTGTAATTATTCGAATACATTTTTCAGAAAGTAATTGATAGAATATCATTACTTTGAAGCACTACCCCCCCCCCCTCCCCTTTCCTAATGGCGCCCTTGATTTGAACAAGTTTCCTACCAATGAATCCTCGAACCAAGTCTGGGACAAGAGGATGGTTTACCATAATTGGTGGAATAGATAATTAGTTTATCGTTCGACAATTCCTAGTCTAGCCCGTTTCCAAACGGGCAGAGAAGACTGCCTTTTTTTAAAAAATCATAAGTAATCGGAAAAGTAACAGTTATATTTCGGACGTAACGGCCAAATGCGATCGAGTGATCTAATTAAATCCTTTTTTAACCGAGAGTAATCGGCATTATGATCGATCACTTTTTTCGAGTTACGTGTACGAGACTGAATCTCGCCAATCTTATCACAGTGAAACCTTTGCTTCTACGATTGATCAGATTAAAGGCATGCTGAACCGAAATTTGGATTTCGCAAAATAAGGCCGCAGAATCGTTGAACCGGACTCTTACGAACTATAAAAATCACCCATAACATCGATATCTCAGACGGATGGCCGTACTTTTGGAAAAGAAGGGCGCGATCAAGCTCTAGCAACAATTATTCAATTAAACTGTACTTTAAATTTACAGTAATTATTTCTTCCGGATGGTTTCCAGTGATCGGACGGATTGATCAATCAATTTGGCATGTATAAACAGGCATCTAGTGCTTAAAAATCACTATTTTATGACTGCATCGATTTAAGATAAATTAATCTGATTTAAATTCAATAAATCTGATTTACTTATTTTTAATCAAGATTTTTTTCTCACCCTGCTTTCTATTGAATACCTGCGAAGTGTGTTGCGTTTATAGGAGAGCGTTCCATAGAATGTTGTATAAACATGTGAACACATAGGTAAAGTGCACCAGAACCACCCATATACGTTGGGGTAGATTCCTTAAATAGCGCCGTTTTTATGCGATGCTTCCAGTGTTCATTTATGCGCGCCGAGCGTGCACGCAACGGATAAATTTTGGCGACTATAAATGGACAATTTCGAACCTCGGCAATCCACGACATGTCCGTCTCAATGTCGCTTCGCGCTCTCCTCTTTGATACGACGGTTTTATAAACCCCGAGCTTATGGCAACTCTTTCTCATACACCCGTTTTTCCCGCTTCTCTCTTTCTCTCTCCTCGCTGACACTGTATGCAATTGCCGGTTCCACATTCTCGCATGCACATGAGTCATTTTTTCTGATCACACAAAATCAATTTTGTTTCTATGCGAGTTCAATGATCTTTGAAAGAACGGCTAGTTCGTGCGTTTACGTCTCTTGTTGCTGTTTTCTCTCCTGGCAGACCAAACTTTCGGGCATTATTGAAAGCGATCAACACTCCACATTTGATGGTTTTCATTCCTACTCGAAACTCGTTCGTCGCCGTTGTAGGCGTGTGACGGCTGCTGCGCCTTTGGCGAGCGAGTTGAGAGAGCGCATTGGACCTATGCTGCAGCAGGAGAGAGGCATTTACCTTCGCCGATTCCCTCAGAAATAGCTCATCCCGTCGGCTATTCTTTCTAAGTCGCATGTGGAACATCAATCTCACACGCCACGGCCGTTGATATGAGTTGTCGACTGCTATTTTCGGAAGCGTGAAATGCTTTTTTTTTTTCTGTATATTTTTTGCGTTTCTGTTTTTGGTAGACACTGGCCTAGACAACTAGAAAGTACGCTCTCTGTGCAAGTGTTGTCTGCACGGCAGATGCGGTCCTTCAAAGCTAGGAAACTAGCAAAACAAGAAAAGAAAGAAAAGTGCGACAAACGGGCGAAGAACTGTCTGGGGGCCGTTGAGATCGGAAGGTCCACGGACAGACAGCTCTGACGCTGGCGCTTGTTGTCTGTCGCCAGCTTTATTTTGGGTTAGTCATCGGCATCGCGTGGCCTTTTCGATCATCGGAAAGTTACAAAGCTTGCGATGTTGTTCGCGACGGCGACGCCGGAAATTTTGGCGGCGCCCGCAGACTTTCGCCGAGGAAGAGGCTGCAGGTGCCACGGCTCCCTCCAAATGGCCACCTTGAAACATCTACTTCGATCCCCTTTAAGTGTTTGAGTGAGCAAAGCTCGAATGCTCCGAATAATTTAGAGCATTTTGTTTTCGGAAGTTTGTGCTCTAAGATGCTGAAGATCCACAAGGCCGGCGTTGGTGGTAGATCTGCAGACACGATACCCTGATCCCGCTGAGCCCACAAATCGCCGTCGTGTCGCGACAAGAATGACTTGTCAGATGTCGCGCAATCTCAAGTAGCGAATCGTTGTTTTTTTTTTGTCAGTCAATTGCAGGTATGTTTAAATCAAGCTCTCGTAATATCTGCACTAAAAACAATGTCTGTGCGTCTACTTTCTCACAGAGCACGTGGCGAGCCTTCCTTGTTATGTGGAGGGCGAGTCCTGACTTATAAATGCGACCTGCACAGGGACAACGAACATACAAAACACCATATGCTCGTTGTCCCTGTAGTACAGGTTGCATTTTCTAGCTGAACCGCCTTTCGGGCCTCGACATTCAATAGGTCACAGTGATTGACTCAACGGGTACTCGGCGGAAAAAAGACTCACATACTTGTTTTTTTTTTTTGTTTCATTTTATGGGAGAGCTTTGTAGGTTTCACGTAGTCTTGGGACTCATTCTAATTCATTTTTTTTTCTCTCGTTATATTACTTTTTGTCCGATCATGAGTCCTCGCCCTTGGTACAATAACATCTTAAATGAAAAAAAAAGGTGAATAGTACGGATTAGCTTAAACATATTGCTTCGGTTGCGATATCTAAATTTCAAAACAAAAAGTATTTAGCCCAATGTGACACTGACTTTGGTAAATACGCACGAACTCCACTAAATGTTTCCAGCGCAGAAACTCTAAAGCCTTGTTTCAGAACCGCGTTGTGTCGCTGAAACAGACGGCGACAAGATGGCGTCCCTGCGCAATCGAATCGAACCTGGCCGGGCAAACTGGCCGGTATTCCCCTATCGTGAGCTAGATTAAAGATATAGAAAGCTCTAACCAAGAGCCAATCCAACACGCCTATCACCTATGGACCGATCGTAATTCGCCGGTTGCTCAAAGCTCTCGCGCATTCACGTTTTACCTAATTTGTCTACCTTCGGCGTCAACATGGCCGACATCAGCCAATCAGAAAGCTCTATTTTGACTCTTGTTCCGTTTATACAGACGTTATGGAATGCGGCATATTCTCGCTTTAGCGTTAAATGTAAACTTAGCTACTTGAAAGAAAAAGAAACTATTTATTACGACGGGAACAAGCGGCGCACACGTGTAATACAGGCTAAAAATAAAATGTTACCCGTAGCGTCTGTGCTGAGCATAGTAAAAAAATGTTTCTCTTCGACATTTTTTTCTCTTCTTTTTTTGAAGAGGGACTTTTTCTTTCTTTTCTATCGAGCGTATGCAGGAGAGCTGGTTAACAAAAATGATAATCTAGACCCTGAGACACGAAGAAATAAAATAACGGACAAGATGACACAAAATCTCAAACGCGGCTGGGTTTATGCTTTAAAGTGCGTGTGAACATCTCATTGCGCAACATCTTGGTCGTGCAAACGTGAGCAAGTGCATTGTCTCTACTTATATAGGGCGTAGGTACAATATTGACTGTGTTACTGGACGGACGGACATCCGTATGAATCTGTGAAACAGAAATGCTGAGTTTCCGTTAATTTTGAAGTTTTTCACACTCTCTGCTTCCTGCTCGAAGTAGACGAAGCACGGAGAGTATCAGAGCAATCGTTTATTGTGGAAAGTACTATTCTCGGGGACAACCTTCTGTGGCGTTTCTATAGAGAACAGTGCGTGCGTGTGCCCAGCTTTATTCGGAGCTCAAGCACGTGTTCTTGTGCCTTTTTCTGCATACCTTATCCTTGAGTATATAGTAATTATTTTTTGCTGCGTTTGCAGCTTTGAAAGGGCGAAGTGCGCTACGGGTGCTCCAAACATCCTCATTTCTTCAGTTAAACTTGCTGTGTACGTGTTAATGTTTGAAAAATGTACTGCCTAGAAGCTTGACCTCACGCGTTCGTTTTTCTCGCTAACCTCAGCGGAAGTTGAAGTATCCTCACTTCTTTTTTTTTACATCTTTTATAGAAAAAGAAAGGGAGAAAGAGAGTGAGATGAACAAGCTCAAGTACTTGACTATGTGCAATCTCTTGTGCCACGACTTTTGATCAGTATCAAGGTATATATCAATAAGTAGGCATGAATAAAAGGTTGCTCTACTTTTTGTAGTGTGAAGCATATAGAAATCTGTGATAGCTAAGAATGAAATAGCAGTAAAGCAGCAAGAGCGTAATAGAGTCACCGCATAGTAACTACCATCAACCTACAGTCATATTAAGTTATTCATTAGTGCACCGTGCGGAGATGCTGGCGGTATTTGCACAGCGTTTCTCTCGGCTCTACCTCAGTGTGTCACTTACATGAAACAATAGAACGCTCCTTGGATTTGCTCGTTTGGCGTGAAAGCGCTCTTGAAATTCTCCAAGTGTGGTGTGTATACCGCGTGACCCCAGGGGTTTTGACAGGCTCAGTGTGCCTTGAATCATGACGTACGCCCTTGCGTTCACTGCGCTTATTTTTCTTGGTTTCTAGGTCAGTGCTATCGAATGGCCAAAGCTGTGTAGTTCTTCACCTTCCCACTTGTAATAGACGTCTGTCTGCTGACGTTCAGGGTCCCTTTTTCGTGTTTTTTTTTTCGCCTGGTCGACTCTCACGTTATTTTATACACGTAAATTCCCCGAAGGGACACTGATGTGCAGTACGCGTGATGGTCATTGATAAATCGTAAAAATCACAATTTGTGTGGAGAAGCTATGGCTGGCATTTCGGTGTTCCTTATGTGCACCAAATCTAAATTAATTTGCACACCGAAAAGGGTATTTCAGTTCCATGAAGCGGAAACGACAGTGCATGTAGTCGGGAAACCCTTGAGGCTCCTATTTAGATCATGCTGGTGATCAATCTGGTGACTAGTTTTTTACATATAAATTAATCGGTCTGTTGGTCCATTTGATGACCAATTTGGTGATCACTATGTTTACTATGTTTACCTGCCTGTTGACCAACCTGATGAAGGAAATTCTGTCGGTTTTTTACACTGTCTTTTATATGAAGAATGACCATTCTGATCAACCATACTGTAAACAATTTGGCAATTGCTTCATTAAAAAAGAAATCTAACTTTGTGTAAAAGCAATCGGACGTTTTCCCATCACTTGTTAAAATATTATTCTTCGTAATAAGGGCGAATAATCTTGAAATTAACGAAAAAGCAAGTGGCGAAAGTTACTTAGCTTGTTTTTTTTATGTGTGCGGAGGTGGCAATTTTTGTTATCGCAACGCCGCTGCAAGGAACTTTATACAAGCACGGAGTACAAAAGGTTGCGTGCAGGCACTGACGTCTCTGCTAAAAGTGGAGATTCCGAGGTCGGACTTCCACGCGGTCGGGCTCCCTTGCCCCTCTATCTTGACTGCAAAAGAACAACAAAACCTAGCAAATCAGAGATTAAAAAAAAAAAGATGAAAGCATGGCTGCCAGATCGTCCTGATCAAGAGCAGACAAGCTCCTCTTTTGACTATAGAGGTGACTACTTGCTTTATAATGCACATGCTACGTCGTTTGCTAACACGATTCCAGTGCTCTGTACACTGTTCTGACGTCCGATGTGGTCGCCATCGTTGCCCTCTTGTTCGGCCCTAACCCCCCACCACCCCAAACACCAGCTATTGTGGCGAGTTTAGAATGCGTGACATTCGCTGGTCTCTCTTCCTGGCTCCGGGGACTCGTCGACTCCACTTTTCCGCTATGAAATTACCGGTCTTCTCTGCGGCGTTGTTGGACAAAGTGGCGCATTATTGCCCGTATGACTGCGGGGCAGAACGATTTGTCGCTGTGTGTTAGAACCACAAACGAGGGTTTCGTGTTGACTGTTACTTGGGGTCGACACCTTTGTGTTGGAATAATTTGTGTGTTGGCGGGTCATTTTTCGTCGCACACAAAACTTTGGCCAACCACGTGTAACTCGTTAGCAATCTGTAGTAAACACGAAATTAGTGAGTGAGAGTATAGTCTCAATGTAACTCACGCCCTCTTAAGTTATTTGTGGCTAGATAAACTGCCGCTGCCATCGATGCATTTCCGGTATGAGTTTGGTTTGTGACCTTCATACGCTCGCACATTTTGCAAAGTGACGGAGTCTGTGAAACATTTTCAGCCAGACTTTTTTGTATATTATTTACTGCTTCGTATAATGCTATCAGCGTTCTGTTGTTGTGACTTGTTTTTGATGATTTTTTTCGCAAGATAAGGTGAAAGTTAAAAAAAATGCCGTGGTCGTGAAGAAGGTAAACTAAATTAAAAAAATCCTGGAGGCACCCCAGTTTCAACTAAACACCGCAGTTTCAACCCTACTATCGTATATGTACCGTTATTGTTTCTGTTTCTTCTAGAAAAGATAAAGAGAAGTGGGAAACCTTAAAACTTCTACACTAACGTCTGTGCTCAAGTTTCCATTCAGCCTATTGCGAGATTCAGCAGAACAATATTGTGTCGTTAACCCAGAATGCCACTTGGAACTTGGAAGCATATTGAAGCGCGCGGCCGGAACAATACCATCCAAGCCTTCGAAAACAATTTGCTCAATTTTCTAGTAATGATCATGAGCTTTAGATATTACGAGAGAAATAGATGGATCGAGGTAGAACTTTTGAAGATACTTGATATATATTCTACTTGGGGCAGCAGCATTGATGGTGTGAGAACGATAAAGTGGAATCCGCTTTCACCCAAATTGCCTAATCAAACCCGTTTCTTCACCGGAGCCTCTTCCACGAACACCATGGAAACGTGGGGTCACGCCTAGTCCACCATAACCTTGTTCTGTGCGGATAACCGCGAGCGGTAAATGAGCTTTCACTCCGTTATTGTTAGAATTACCAGCAATGCAAGTCGCAGCATATATTCAGTGCAGTTTTCGAAAAAGCATTCAACAAAATGGCGGATCAGAATTGTATTCAGTCTAAACCAAGGGTGCCCCCTCGGTTTCGACATTTCCCGAGGCTTCAGGACTTCCAAGATGGTTCGCACTGTCCGTGGGCCGACAATCTGTGGGCGGCGCTCTTTCTCTCGGCTCGGAGTAGATCCGATGGAGACGTCGTCGGTGTGGCCGACAGCAGCAGGTGAATTCCCTAATCTCGTTAGGGGGTCAGCCTTTCCTCAAGGGTGCGCTCTCTTTGCCGGCGCGGCCGGCGCGGTCTCGTTCTCTAAATCTCGGATCCTCGCTCTCTCGTTATGTGCTCTTCGAGGAGAGCGCTACTTGGGCGTCGAGGAGGAACGGGAGCGGCAGTCCCTAAGAAACGGGAGTTAATGGCGCCGCGGAATTGAAAAGTGCAGCGGCAAAAGAGCCAAGACCAGGGGGTGATTATTGGACTAATGGCAAACCGCATGAGGCCTCCTCTCGCACGCGCGCCGCCGCATAGACGTCAGCGACAGACTGACGGACCCAAGTGCGCAAGAAGGGCTAATGTCCTTAATGGCTCGACGGCCGGGAGAGCCAATCGTTTGCACCGGCGGTCGCATTTTGGTGGGGAAGGGGAGCGCGATTATGATTGGAGTCTCTCCGTCATTGTTATTAATTCCTCGGCTTTCGTCTTGTCCTCTTGCCAAGGCTGCGGGGGCCATCTCCGCTTCCCGGCTTCTAGGCGTCCGCCATTGGCCGATTCGCTTGCCTCTCGGTCGGCTCTTTGTTTACGACTGAGTGCTCGGCTCTCCTTTCGGACGACTGGACGCCCGCGTCTTCTGCCACTCGCTGCGCGGCAGCTCGTGGGAGTCCGCTGCTTGTTTCATGCAGCAGTTTTCTCGCAGGAAGTCGCCGTAGCCGCCTTCTAATTCCCCATTGGCGCTTTTGGAGTTGGACAGCTAGTCGATACTCCGAGCGATGAACTGCGTACTAAACAGAGTGCGATGAATTATCCCTTATATTCGGCTCAAAAACCTCTTGGGAACACGGACTGCCTCGGTGGCTATGAAGCGACGCACAAGCCTTCGAGTCCCCGGTAGGCGGGTTCAAATACGGCCGAGGTGCCTGCACTCTGACGAAGGCTTTTTGCAATGTAGCCGCCGTATAACCGAGATTCCTCTTATACGTGAGAAACTCCCGTTGGCTTCCGGTGTCATTTCCAGCTTTCGTCCGTATGCCGCGGGCTTTGTTCGCTCGCCGAAGCGACGAACATGTGTGTGCTGAGCTGGGATAGTCGCGCGCGGGGCTGTAATTTTGTGAACATTAGAACGGTGTATTGGCAATTTTTACCGCGTGTTTTTTTAACCTTCTTTCATGGCTTCGTCTGTAGACCGCCAGGCGCTGCGAATATCTGATTCGCTTGAGAAAGCTGGCGAATGAACTTGCCGCAATACAGCTCTTTCTAGCCGCTGGGCGCCGTTGATTTTGCGGAAGTCGCCAAAATAGTACTAAGTTTGTTCGATTCGGCCATTGAGTTCTGAGCTAGTCCTGTCCGAGTTCAGATGAGTGCAGGAGTCGTGCAGTGGCGGCAC
>JAZHYW010028591.1:0-18330 GCA_037355805.1 Ixodes ricinus | reverse complement strand
GGATTCCTGGATGTGTTCAAGGATCGATAAGACTTTTTGCATGCAATTTTCGCATACTTCTAGCCTTGTTTGGACGTTGGAATGTCTGAGAATTTATGAAAATTGTATGCGTCGCATGTTGGACCTAGGGAAGTTGTTTCTGCCCTAGGTAACCGAGTAATCACAGAAACTTTTAGCGAGGAAGCTCCTGTGACCTTTTACGTTTTGTACTAATCAGCGATATTACGATATAGCTTTTAGGATAACATTTTCGCATTTTCTAGCTTCCTTTGAATGTTGGAATTTCTTAAAACTGAAACTAAAGGTATACGTCGTGTGTAGGGCCTAGGGAAGTCGTTTCAGCCCTGGGTCACCGAATAATCACAGAAACTTTAAGCGGGAGGCGCCTGCGATCTTTAACCTTTTGTACTAATCGACGATTTTACGAATTGATAGTTCTGAAGACTTTGATAAACGTGCTTTCGTTGCAATAGCCTGCATTTGATCGCAGTGATTTTTTTTCAAGTGACAAGCTGGCGTTTGTTTAAATGACGTATATGAAATGACCGGCTCTATAACAATGCATCAACACATACTATTAAACTTATATGCTCAGAGGTGTGTTCCTCTTTGTAATTAACAAGTTACAGACAATTATTTTTTACGAGTGTAATATTTATTTTCTGTAGCTGGGCCAGTTTTGTGCTTGTTAATGTCCGTGTGCTATGATGTTATCATTATGTTGTATGGTTCTAAATATTCGCTTTGTAATGCCTACAAAGCCAAAATGACGTCAGCCGACCCCAGCTCACGCATTTGACACGAAAACTGCGTCACTCGGACGTATCCGCTCGTCAACAATCAATTCGTCGACGAATATTTAAATTCGCGTTCATGGCCAATGAGTGCACACGAGCACACTTGCGAATGCTAAGTTCTATAGTGTGCTTAAAAAGCACGGTGGAAGCTAGGGTCATCGCACCGGTGCCCTAGCATGTCACGACCGCGTGATTCCACTGTTCTCTTTTGAGTTGAAGATTTAAGCCAAGGAAGAAGTTAAAAAAACATTTCATGGCCCCTTTAACACGGTTATGCGTGCTACACCAGATAAAAATATTGACTTGTTGCATGCCGGTAAACTTCCGGACGACAACTTGACCTGTCGGCAAGAACACCTCATATCCGGCGTCTGTCTCATTTGATTGCGTTAACAATCCTCTGTAGACCACCGTGCTGTCCTTCTTGCTTTAACCCCGTCGACTGTTCATCGCCCAAAACGAGGGTGATACCGTCGTCGACGTCGCTCCTCGCCAGTCGGTGAGATAATCTCATCTTAAATGAATGATTGGGTCTTGAAGAAGTGTGGTGCTAAGCACACATTCTCTTACTACGGGGCAGTCGAGCAGCAGTCATGTCCCAAGGCAATCGTCCTGTCGTGGCCGGTGTAATCGGATTTTGTTCCATAGGAGTGAAGTTCGAAAGTACAAGGACGGTACGTTCGTCCCACGAAGCGGCCGCCATCCCGGCGGCGCGAAAAACCACTCGCCTTGTCCGTGCACCTGCGATAGTGGGCTGCAAATCGTCTCACCTCACAGAAGAAACAGGCACCGGTCCTCCAGAGGCCCGTGCCGTACCGCCATGCAAAGCGTCTTTTATGTCTTTTACCACTTTTCAATTAACGAATGGAGATATCAACTAGATAAAGGTTGCCGCCCGGCGTCGCTAGCAGCACGGTTACCATGGCAACCTCCCAGGCCCAAAA
Organism: Ixodes ricinus; assembly: GCA_037355805.1. Lineage (NCBI taxonomy): Eukaryota > Metazoa > Arthropoda > Arachnida > Ixodida > Ixodidae > Ixodes > Ixodes ricinus. The sequence goes on along the minus strand of JAZHYW010028591.1, from coordinate 16,589 downwards.
TGGAGATCACTATAGGCGCTTCTGACGTCGTACATCTAGATCATTTCGCGTCGTGTCGCTACTCTGGCAGCTACGCTGCCATATAGAGTGGCTCTAGGATTAACTAGGACGGACTTGTTTTGTTCAGGCATGTCTACTTCGTGTGCACCATTGGCGACTGAGAGTCGCGTTGGCCAGTTTAGTTCAGATAGTGCGAGCCATTTTTGACCGGTCCACCACGTGCTCGTGTGCAATAGAAAAGGGGCCGATACTCCTCTTGTCAATAAATCTGCAGGATTGTCTTCGCTTCTGCAGTGGTCCCATGCAGATTCCTTCGTGCGTCGCTGAATTTCGGTAACTCTGTTTCTAACAAAGGGCTGCCATCTAGTAGCGTCACTACAAATCCAACTCAGTGCAACCTTAGAATCTGTCCAGAAGTATGACTGTAGATTATCAAAACCTGGAATGTCTTGAATATAACTGTGAAGTCTTGCACCAATCAGACATGCGAGTAATTCTAATCTAGGTAAAGTTACCGGTTTTACCGGCGCCACTCTATTCTTGCTGATTAGAAGGCGCGTTTCGAATAAATCCTGTGACGAAGAGACTCTAACATATACTGCTGCTCTATATGCTCGGGGACTTGCATCGGTGAATACGTGTAGCTCCCCGCTGTGGCTGCCCTGGGATTGCGCGGGTCGCACGCATCGAGGAATTCTTAGTGATGAAAGATGGGTTAATTCTGTGCACCAGGAATTCCATTCTGTTTTCTCGTTTCCTGGAGATCTTCATCCCAGACTCGTTGTTGTATCCAAAAGGTTTGAAAACACAGTCTTGCACGAATTGTGAACGGTGCCAAGTACCCCAGAGGATCATACAACCTCGAAAATGCATGAAGTACCGAGCGCTTCGTAGTTGGTGCTGTTGTTAGAAAAGTAGAAACGTTCTGCGTACTCATAATTAGATCATCGGTTTTCGTGTCCCATGAAACACCTAATACCTTTACTGTGCTGCCTTTTGTTGCAGTGCTTTCATAGGAGACTCCGTCTTGCCGGAATTGAACCCTGAGAGATTCTGAGTTTGAATTCCATTTTCGGAGCTCCATGCCTGCCATTAACAGGATTGTTTTTGCTTCGCGATACGCAATTAACGCATCGAATTCAGTCGGGCTCCCAAGAATGAGATCGTCGACGTAGAATGAATTTTGAAGGCGAACTGCCATTTCCGGGTATTCGTCTTCCAGGGATTTAAAGTGATGTTTCAGCGTGGCTGCTAGCAAAAATGGGCTCGAAGATGCTCCGAAGGGCACTCGGGTCATTCGCCAATCAACAAAGGCTGGGATTGGTTGATTATCTGTTGGAAGGTGCTCTAGCCACAAGAAACGAAGCGTGTCCCGATCTTGTTGACGAATGCTGATTTGGAGGTACGCCTTCTGTATGTCCGCTGTGGTGATGACCGGAGAACTGCGAAACGTTAGAAGCAAATGTCTGTATCGATCTTGGGGCCCTTGTCGAGAACACTGTTTAACGAGATCTCCCGGCGGCATTTGAAGATGCATCGAACACGACGCGGACCTTTGTGGTGAGTCGTGACTGCTTCTCGTCGAATTACGGCATGATGTGGTAGATAATATACGTTTTCTGACATCGGCTGTGATGGGCAAACACGTTCTGCGTGACCGTCTTGAATGTACTGCCCGATTGCGTTGTCGTACTCTAGAAGTGTTTCTGGGCGTTGGCTGAATCGTCCTAATTGTGCTCGAAGGCGTGATTCTGCCACGGTGCGGTTATTGTTGTCGAATCCCAAGCCTGGTGACCTTATCATGAGAGGAACTTCGTAACGGTTGTTCACTTTAACGATGTTACTCTCAAATTCCAAAAGCGTCGAACACTCTTCAGTGTGTACTGTTGGTGAGTCGGTGATTCCAATGGAATCGAGGCGCCACATCTCGGATGGACCAAAATGGTTCTGGCAGTCTTGAATCGGTTCACATGCCAGAAAGAGGGTCGTTATCGTCCTTGAAGATTCAGAAATTGACGATGTGTGTGTGCCTTGCAGCATTCATCCAAAGATGGTGTTCACGCCTGTAAGTTCTTCGTCGACGCGAAGAATTTCACCTGTTACAATCTTCCAATAATTATCCGAACCAACGAGAACGCCGATTTCGCTTCGCTCATTGGCCCTGGAGGGACATCGGCGGCTACGAGCCCGTGAATCCGCAGCTTGTTTAGAAGCTCACTGCTGATGGGCGGGGAGCTCATGGTGCATAGCTCCGGAATTTCCAAAGCTTCGAGTGTGATCCGTGTGTCGTTAAATTGGCATAACATGGTTACCAGGCTCATGGTTTCGGCACCAGTATGTTGAAGATAAAACCGGGAGAACCGTTCCGCTCGACTCGGTTTATTCGTCCGCCTTCATCGTCCCGTGTCCCGAGCGCTTCCTCTTCCTCTTCTTTCTCCAACAAGCACTATAGTCGAACAGACGGCCCCAAATTTTACGAGGGGCTCTATAACGGTGCGATATAACTTTTTAAATAGCTAAAGTACGTATCAAAGACGACAGAAAGAAAACACTGATGTTTTGCAGTAGGGCCAAGGAAACTCCGATTATTTTTTTTTAAGTCAGTAACACGTACATTAGCTATTTTAATGAGTTGTACCACACGGCTATCAAGCCTCTCCTGAAAGTTACTACCGTCAGATCAACATCAGTGTGCTGTGCGTCGAACTGGAGTTTTGGGGTGTATATTATATGGGACGAAGGGTGTAAGAATACACCCTTGTTTTTTTGTTGGAGTGTACCGCTTTCGCATCGTCGTTGTCTAACGATTCAGTTAACGCTCTAGCACCAGTTCTTAAGTTGTCTTCGCATGACAAAAAATTCAGCGCAAAAAAACTAGGACAAGACAGGGACACAAATAGACTTGAGAAGTAATCTATTACAAGTAACGGAATACTTGTAATCCGATACTTTTAAAGTTATTTTGTAATTGCCACGTTGCTTTTTTTCGGAAGTGATTTTTAATATAATTTCCTTACAAAATATTGCTAAAGTATTACTTTAATTACTTGTTACTTTTTAAAAAAGATATTAACATAATACAGTACCTGGAGCAATACGAGCAGAACATTCATCAGCATAAAGAGAGCAAGCTCAACAAAATAGAAAAAAACAGGAAGAAAAAAATAGCCGAAAAGAAAACACGACTGTTTGTATGACCGGTCAATAGAACCACTAGAAAAACGGGCAAGGCATGTTAAAATATACGAAAGACAAAGATGAAGTAAGACAACGCCGAGTAGGCTCTCCGTCGCTTTCCATCGTGTTTTTCTTCTTCCCTCGGGCAGGAGAAAGCTCTTCGTGTTTGTTTTTGTCTTTTACACCATTTCACCCTTTCCAACTTCTTCAACGTCTCCCGCCACCTGCACAGACATCAAACGCGGGTCCGTACTTCCTCGATGCGCGGGTTCACAACTCGGGAAACAGACGATGTAGCCTCGCGCGAGGGGTAAAATTCTCTCTGCCTTTGATCTGCGCTACTTTATTCTAGCACGCTCTTGAGGCACGGCTGAAAAGCGCCCGGCGCGAGGCTAAAAGCATCGTCTTCGAGGGTACGGACGATACTTCTTTAGGTTTCACTTGTCTGGGCATGGTGCTCGAGTCCACTCCTCACTTTACAGTCAACTGTCAACATAAAGGGGGTTCCGGAAGAAATTTCCCCGGAAAAAACGGCCCCGGAAAGAATGGCTCCGGATAAAAAGTTCCCGGCAAATATGTCTCCAAGGGCCCCGGTTGGAAAGTAAGAAAAATGTACCCAAAGCGTTCTCTTCGCTGGGTTTTCCCTGATTTTCATGCCTTTCGGGCGTTCCTGTCATTGTCCGATCACAAATGACCTGACCCACCTAGAGGTAGAAATCACACTGGAAGTATCACAAAGCAACCGAAGTAATCTATTGTGGGGTATTTTGGAAACCGGGTATGACTTTGGTCGACAGAGTTCGTAAGTTTTAAATAGCCGGTCTTATTCGTATCGTATGGTCAGATGCTTGGTTAGCGAAGTTCATTCGCATCGGGGACTTGGAGGATGATGTGAGGTGAGTTCTTTTATCATTCTATCAACAAATGAAAGTGTAATTTGCTTTCTGATAAATATTTAATCTACCCGTGTTTATTGGTTTACGATTGCTAACTTGCAGCAAATCTTAGATTTGCATGCAGTTCTGTAAACTTTGTCTCAATTCTACTTAACGACTGATATTGATAAATGGTGTAGAGTTTCAATAACTGATATCTATTACAGCATGATACATATTTCCAGAATGGAGACCTTGAAGTCCAACAAGGGTAGAACAAAGTTGTGCATGGATGGGTACATGTAAACGAAACAGAAGGACCTGGCATCGGACGTCCGATGGCGCTGTGTCAAGCGCAGCATTCACTGCAAAGGAGCCTTGATTGCCGACGGGGCAACTGGAGCCTACAACCAGACTGTTCGTCATAACCACCCCCAAAACGATGCTGCGATTAGTGTGGCCAAAACCAGGATCAAGATGAAAGGGGTCGCCCTTGGTTCAAAAGAAAAGTCTGCCGCCGTTGTCGCGCCAAAGCCGTGGGGGACCTGAGTGAAGATGGAAAGTGCCCCATGAAGAGTGAGCAGAGCCTGAAGCGCTGTCTTCGTCAACAGCGGGTTCGGCGTACCCAGCAAATCCTGTCAGCCACAGGGACCTGGTTGTTGAGCCACCCTGGACGCCGACTGCAGGCAATCAACCAGGGCGTATCCTCTACGACAATGGACCTGAGACTGAAGCCCGACTGCTCGTGTTCGCCAGTAAGGCTTGCCTAAAATTGCTAGCCCAGAGCAGCATATGGTTCAATGACGGAACTTCCAACTCTCTCCCAAGGGATTCCTCTAGTAGTACTTCATTTTCGTACCTCTAGGAGAGAGCGTTGTCTCTGTTGCTTACGCATTTATGACAAGAAAATCTCAAGAAACCTATGAAGAGGTTTTCAAGTCCCTCGCTAAAGAATGTGAGTTGCTAGGACTCGACACCCTCTCCCGACATCATAATGTCCGATTTCCAAAAAGCGACCATAAACGATGTCAAGGAAGTACTCGGGGAATACGTCACCATCAAGGCCTGCTTCTTCAATCTGTGCCATAACACCTGGCGAAAGGTTCAAGAATTCGGACTGGCAAGGCTCTACAGAGAAGACGACAGCTTTCGTATTTTCGTTGGGATGCTCGACGCCCTCGCCTTTCTGCCACCCGAAGACGTCGAGAGTGGCATACATGTCTTGAAGGGGATGATGCCAGAAGCCGCAGGAGAACTTCTAGAGTATTTTGACACAACCTATGTCACCGGCAGCTATCGGCGCGTAAATCGAACTAACGGAATCGTCAGCCTGCGAAGAACGCCACCAAGCTATCTTCCCGCCACCTGAATGTCCATTCGGCCACTGTAGAGGGAGGTCACAAGGACGAACAACAACTCTGGAAGCATGAAACCGGAGGTTTGGAAGCATGGTCGGTCACAGCCACCTAACAGTATGCAAAGCTACCGACGCCTTGCGCTCGGAGGAATCGACCGTGACCATGAATATTGCCCAGGATCGAGTCGGTGCTCCTCTCAAGAAGAGGTGCAAGTCCACACCCGTCGAAAAGCAACGCCGTCTCCACAGCCTCTGCGAAAGGTACGCTGCTGGGGCAATCGGAATTGAAGATTTCATGCGTGCCCAGCGGCGTAGATTATCCATTTTCCCGGGGGAAGGAGGGGGGGGCAGGCTGAGAAGTTCTCCGGAAGGGAGGGGGGGTTAGGTGCTGCGCGTTACCTTTTCGCCAGAACTGGAGATTGAAGCTAACGAGGGCTCTGCCCCTCCCCCGGAATCTCACCAGGGGGGCACGATTCCCCAAGTCCCCCCAAGCCTACGCCTATGTGTGTGCCGTCGGTCGTGCGACCCGCCGGCCGCGCGACCAGCCTCTGCTGCGTCACGCGACGACAGCGTAGCAGAGGCTGGTTGCACTATTTCTCCACGGAGCGCGGTGCCGCCGGGGCCTAGATGCGCTCCGATAGCAAACCGAAACTTAAAACCCGTCAAATTTGCGCGGTTTTTCAGAAAGCCGTAAAATGCTTCGCGTGCCTTCTATCGTTCTGCAATTCGTTGATTTAGGGTTTTTTATGATGCTGAGCAATTTTCTAATTGAAACCAAGCCCTTAAACCCAATATTAAAAAAAGTTAATTACGCAAAAATAATTAACAATCTAATTATCTCGGACTTTAATAATGTTTCTAAATAGGCCCCTGGCCCAGGACCAAAACGACACAAGCCTTTTTTTGTTGTTGCGACGCGTAGTTTTCGCAATACCGAATTTGTTCACCTTCCGTGAGACACCCTGTATATTGGCATCATGGAGTCTGTTCGTCTCGGCAAGGCTTGCAAGAACAAATTCGATGGTGAAAAATGTATGCTGCAGAAGGTACGGGCGCAGGAGAATGGTACGGTGCCGTACGACGTCGCGTTAAAGGCATGTATGACAGCCGCTATTTAAAACATTTAATTTCCGTAGCTTCTTAATGTTGTTGACTGCTCCAGCTGGCGACATCGACTAAAACACAAAAGTAATTAGTAGGAACACGTTGCCTCCACGTGAAGCGAGACAGGGTGGGAATTCACCAGCATGGATTATGGCTTGATTTTGAGCCAGAAATGTGTCATGTGGCATTTCACGGTATCTACAACTTTGTTTTATATTGACTTTTTCTAGAGGGCAGAAAAAACCCTCGCATCTTGCGGCATCTACGTGGGCGCCAGTTTCAAGGAGACTGACACGATCTTGCATGTTGGGAGGAGACGGCTGCTTTGGGTCATCGACACAGGGGAGGGAACTACAGCGATCACAGCAGCCGATTGACTGTTTAACTCAATGTTCACAAGAAAGCGATTTAATGTCTGCAGCCCATTAAAATACCTTTTTTCAGGTTTTACTATTTCAAGAAGCAAGTTCATCGCAGAACGTTTTATTGCAACATACAAGGCATCATCGCATCCAATGATGAGCTGTATGTGCAGGAAGCAAAAATTAAATGAGTTCCAACCTTATCCTGTTTCTGTGTTTTATGCATGAGTGGATATAGCCATGCAGCAACCACTTCGAGCATGCTCTTTTTTCTTAATCTTCTCAACAGCAGAAATGGATTATTATTGCCGGCACTGTATGCATTACAATTGATACAGAAAAGTGTGGCTCTTTTACACATTTCCAGTTGACTGTGACCGGCTGCGTTACGACTGTTTGTTACTCCCTATCATGAAAGTGACACATTGGCACCATCTATTGAAAAGTCATGGTACACTTCCGATCCGCATATCTTTACTAATTATACCATGGGCCTAAAATAAACCGGAAAATGTTGCAAGTGACCCTCCTAGATTTGATCTCGCAAATACGAAAGAAAACCTCCAGTCTGGTTATACGCGGGTCGGAAGTGTTCTGAGGCTTTTTGACTGACGGTGCCAGTGCTTTTATCATAAGCAGTCACAAGCAGTCCTAATACAGTCGTTCACAGCCAAACGTAAATCCGTGAACCAATACGCCCTAGACAATTGCACGCTTTTTCATGGTGTAATGCTGGCTTAATCGCCCATTACATGGATGTTATTGTGTCCCAAACACCCTTTTCTAGGGGTGTTAGTGTGTGAATTATAGACACTGCAAGAAAACCTTTAAAAGTCTAAATTAATTTACAGTTGGCGCTCTTTTCTGTACGTGATTGGTTTAGTTAATGATATAGCCAACCCCTCAAAGACAACGAGCGTCATGAGGATGCACTTTTGGTGCTGCTTTGATTGGTTCCATCAAATCGCAGCCTAGACTGCGGGTCGGACTTGAAACGGAGTATAGACGACGGAGACGTCGTATAGATCCGGGGGCTCCAAACGCTTTGGGCTATAGAGGGTCGGGTTGGGGACCCGTTGCAGTCTCGAGAGTCGGAAATTAGATGAGACAATACGCTCTGCGAATTCGTTTGCTCTTTGCGTACCTCGTGCGTATGTTTACCCCACCCCCCTCCCCCAAATGATCCAACATGGCTTTGTCCCCGCCCCCCCCTCCCCGCCCCCTGACCTCTTGCAGGCCAAGGTACTTTTGTTTCCCCATGACCTCAACCAATGACGGCCCGCGCTTAGCTGCCTCGTCATCTCGTGTTCCCGGTGCGTTTGCTATATTGGCCTTTGATTGGCACGTTCCTCCTTGGCTTCCGGTGCGCGAAAGACACATTTGGGAACACTTGCTTGCCGTATATAAACGAGGGAATACTGAACAAATTAGCCTAAATAACCATTTAATTACGAAAATTTAAACTAGAGCAAAGGAAAAAAAGAAAAGAAATATAAGCTGAACCGATACATATCGTTTTTTTTTTAAGCGCAATATTTTACTATTTATGACATGACAAAATATTAACCCCGAGAACTTATCAGACATATAAATGAAAGCGTACAGGAACTTAGGCGTGATCAGACAAGGCAGAAGGCTAGTTAGAATGGTAGATCAGATCAGATCACTATGCACGATATAGAGGAGAAAGCGAATGAATTATTTCGTAGTTACGCGGACATAAAGCGAGGAAATAAGAATATAAATCTTAGTGATGACAATGTACAATAAATAATATGCAGAGGCAATCGGCGTTTTGAGGCAGTTTTCTGGGCATGCGCGAATAGTGGATTTTTGGTTCGAAGCGAATAGTGATTTTGGCCGCATATTTTTAAACGAATATCGAAGAGTTTCTCCTACTTTTCCCCTACTGCACCGAGCCTAGGCGAGAGCCGATTTGAACTCGTAAATGTCGTTCCCAAACTTCCACTAAGCTAATTTTAATCTATCTATATTTATGACCCGTGACCACAGAAAGGATTGGAATATAAACGATGCATTTTACATAAAAGTAGACCTATAGAGAGGCCCTGCTATACTTAATCGAAGGGGTTGATAAATTAACCTGCTATATGCAAATATCTTTTATTAAATCTAGAATTCGTAAGAAAAAAAAAGTCAATTATGAACGATAAACGTAGGTTGTCAGGACGCATCTGCCTAACATATAATCTTGCATAATAACCACAAATAAATTTTGAAAAATTTTCACGAAGTTTTCGTTTCTTTGTAATCACAGCACGCGTGTCTGCACCATCCCGCTTGGAAAATGTGCTTGCATCTTAAAGGTGCCCTGGGAAGGTTTTCGAGATCGCTTATAAATATGGCCATAACTTGTCTCTAAGCATCGTAGAAATTCCTAAATTATAACGATACGCGGCCGTTTTTCCTACTAAAAAGCAATCAAAGATAGCAAAACACCGAGGTCATCTCTGGCCATGGGAGGAGCATGTTTCGAAAGCTGGACCACTGTGAGCCAATAGCAAGCGAAGGACCCTCGCGCCTCCGACCACTGGAACCGCCGAGTGATATCGTGATGCACGCGGCTCGTTGTCCATACAGCCTGGACTACGATTCAACCCAGCGAGCGCGCGCTTGAGAGCTGACGACCGAACATCACTCCCGCAAAGGACAAAAGAGAAAAAGAAAAAAACTTTGTGCGTTGTTTTTGAAACGATTATTGCAGTATTATGTTCACTCTCTGCGAAAACATTTACGAGCGCAGCTCATAGGCGCCCGTTTCCGACTTGAGCGGCGTCGCCGTAGGCGTAACCACGCGGTGCATTATGGGAAATGTCCCATAATGCACCGCGCGAGGGTCACGCGACCAGGGTCACGTGACCTCAGGAGGGTCACGTGACCCCCGCGCGGTGCATTATGGGAAATGTCCCATAATGCACCACGGGAGAGTCACGTGACCAAAGTGTGCCCTCACGAGGGTCACATAGCCCCGTGCGGTCACGTTACCCTGGTCACGGAACCCTCGCGTGGTGCATTATGGGACATTTCCCATAACGCACATCGCGGGGGTCACGTGACCCTGCTGACGTCATAGGGTCACGTGACCCTGCTGACGTCATAGGGTCACGTGACGTCATCAGGGTCCCGTAAACTCACGATGGTCACGTGACATCACGAGGGTCACGCGACGCCACCAGGGTCACGTGACCTCACGGGGGTCATGTGACACCACCAGGGTCACGCGATTTCACGAGGGTCACGTGACATCACGAGGGCCACGTGACTCACAAGGGTCACGTGACCTCACGGGGGTCACGTGACGTCACGAGAGTCACGTGACCTCACGAGGGTCACGTGACGTCACCATGATCACGTGACCTCGCGAGGGTCACGTGACGTCACGTGATGCCTAGGAAAAGCGAGGAGGACAGGAGGAGGAGAGGGTACAGATGAGGATGAGGGGCATACCGTCCCCTCCGTACCCTCCCCTCCTCCTCCTCAGGAGCTGTGCTCTAATACGGCGTTGCAGGAAGTTGTAAACGTCTTTCACTTTTTTCGACTAGTCTTATTTGCGTCTATTATCTACAAAAGCATACACCTTTTTAAAAACAGCGTCTGCAATCTCAACGAAATGTCGCGTTTTCATTGGTCACATGTCGTCCTGGCTGCCGGAAAAATGCTCCTCTCATCCCCGGAGGTGACCACAGTGTTTTCGATATTTGATTTCTTTTAATAGGAAATTGGCCGCGTATCGTTATGATTTCTGGATTTCTAAGATGCTTAGAGCCCGCCGGTGAATAATCGCCCTATTTAGACGATCTCAATACAATAACCTCCTCCGGGCACCTTTAAAAACGTGACTGCAATATTTGTACTTTTCGAAGTGTTGATCGCGGCGGGTTAACCCCGTTGAGAGCGCTGCTTACCGAGCACCGGTGCACTGCGGAGAGGTAACACCCGCGGAAGCGAGCTCCGCAGGTGTTGCTTCTCCGCAGTGACCGGTGCTCGGTAAAAGCGCGCTCAACAGGGCTAACCCGCCGCGGTCAACACTTTGAAAAATTAGAATATCAGGTTAATGTCGAAGCGAATATCGAATAGCGTATTATTCGAAACTACTATTCGAAAATTTGAATATTCGCACAACACTACAGTTTTTTTTTCATTCTTTCTGATATCTTCGTTTGCGCTTTCGGTGCGTGTCGCGGCCCCAATTTTTTATGAGTGCTTATTTTTTTTTACTTTGGTAGCAGGAGCCACGGGCCGGGCGTCATTGGAAAAACCACGGCCATCTGCAGGCCGGCCGGAACGCCTCCGCGGGCAGAAGTTTGAAGACCCCTGTAGTAGATCTTTTCGAACTACGTTCGAAACTAGCAGTGTCATTGTTATTGCGAACACTCGCCTATATACTTCCTCTTCTTGCAATGTATATTACTTTATTTTACACCCGAAACGTAAATAATCGTGTTCTCTTCAATCACCTTAGCCAGTGAATAGGTTAGCCAATAGATAAGCTACGTTTCAGAGTAACGACACGTGAGCCATCTTGGTGCTTAAAATCATGGTTGCCAGTTATCTGAAGCTTTAGCTTAAATTGCAGTAAACGCATTTCGGTCCTCCAGAAACGTTAAAACTGTTCGCGACAGAGCATAACAATATTACCTGAGTATCTAAAGCTGAGGAAATTGATTTTCTGAATTGTGTCGATCGACTGTTCCGTCTGTTCTGCACTAAACACCAAGATGGCGCCGCCCACTACCATAGCGGGAACGGAGTGAAGATACTCTAAGCGTTGCTCATTAAGTGGTTCTAAGTTAACCTATACTGCGATCTTATAGTGCATTCAAAGAAATCTGGTACGTCTACTTTCCCGCAGAGAACTTGGGAGAACCAATCCCTGCAATCTACAAAAGAGCTCAGCGAAGGACGAGGTTGAAAATACGATTAAACCTAAAAAGACTGTCTGCGCTGTGGCACTGAGCATGACGTAGGTCGTACTCAGTGCCACAAAACCGACTTTTTTTTATCACATGAAACATATTTTGGTGATGTGTTCGGCATTTTGTGAAGTCTGGTTGAAAGCGTGGCCGCGAGGCTCGACACTGATCAGTTGACTAGCGGAAGAGGAGTGAGGTGATCGACGCTGATTGGTTAACGGGGAGGTCATGTGACCAGAGGTGGAGGGAGGAGGACAAAAATTCGAGGAGGTGAGGTGAGAGACGAGGACTGGGTTAGAAGGTTCTGGAATATCACCACGTTTATAACTTCAACCGTACACATGCCACGCGTTAAATTATATGATGAAGAGCGCCGTGTATAGGCATCTGGCCGAACAGGCTGACCTGCTGCTAAACGATTATACAAGTTTTCGTTTTGTTCTTTTCTTAACCTCAACAATTTTGTTTCAAAAACGCCGTGAAAGCTACGCTTATGCGGTTTGTGCAGGTGAGTTATACGGCCAGGGGGACATAGTGTAGGGGGCTAATCGTAACGATCTGTCGGCTAATTAGGTAAATTTGTTAATTAACTGCTTAATTATAAAAAACAGACATATCGTTTGAATTTGAAACTTGCTGAGCGCCATCGAAAGCCACTAAATTAGTCATTTTTAGAAAGACTTTGAGCGCGTGAGAAGCGCATTGGTGCACTAAAATTACCACTCGTGCAGCAGGAGCAAGGCTACTGGTGCGATAACGCGTCTGCGCGATTTTTCCGTCTCTTATATACGAGTAGCACATTTAGCGCACTATTACGCTTCCCACGCGCTCAAAGTGTCTTTAAATATTATTCATTTAGCGGTTTTCGATGACACTCAGCAAGTTTCTAATGGTAACCATGTGTCTATTTTCACTAAATAAAAAATTAATTAACCAAATTTACTTAATTAGCCGACTGTTCGTTACGATTAGCCCCCTATACTATGTCCCCCTGGCCGTATACCTCACCTGCACAAACCGTATAAATGTAGCCTTCACAGTTTTTAAAAAAATTAAAACACACCTGTGAAGCTTCACACACACACACATGCACGCACGCACACACAATGTATAAACGTTCGTGAGTGCTATACTTCGTTTCACGATAACTTGGCGAACTGCGGAAGCTACGGCTCCCTCTATACCCAATAAGAGCGTCGGACCAAGGCACGTGACACTACGTCACGGGAGCGTTCGGGTCACTGCGCCCAATGCGAGGCCCGGAGGAACCGGCAGTCGTCTGCTGGCCAAGAGTCGTCTGCTGCGAAACCAACCAACTTCGGACGAACATACACCGACGCAACATTGCCGTCTGCTAGAGCAGTAAGCTGTTCGGGAACAGTTCCTTATACAACCATACGCTCAATTTACCCGTGAATCTGTTCTGGGTGCTATACTTCGTTTCAATTTCCGTCCGAGCGCAGCCAAAGCTACGTGTGGCCGGAGCCAATCACGCGCCGGCAATAGGTCAGGCGATCTCGCCTGCACTTTTGTATCACTCCGCTGCGCCGCTGGTCGTCCCCGCCGCCCGCGCTCGCCGAGTATTTCGTCTGCTACGGGTGTATCAACGGTATCGTCTGCTACAGGTTTAAAAAGTGCCCTTTCACGTTCTGAAATTTAGTCACAGGGGATGTCAGTACGTAGGCTGGCCGCTGGCGTCTATGTCCGAGCTTTCCACCTGTCTGGCATTTCGATATAGTTTCGAGATGTAAGTACACATTGCAAGGTGCCCGATGACCCTGCAGCTGATGATTCCTTGTATTGTCTGGATATACCCGATCTCGAGGCGCAGTCCTTTCCACCAGCTTTTCGGCGTTCAATGTAATCAGCAGGTAAAGGGGTGCCCTGGTTTCGCAGCGTATCAGTGAATTGTAGTGGCCCGGACGCTTTTCTTGTTTACAACGCATTCGCGGTACGACGCGGCCGGAGCCTCCTGCCGAATTTGAAAGTACACATTCATCGCGACCGCTCGCGCCTGAAGCCCAAACGTGCCTTTGCGAAAGGACGTCCTGAAGCGACTCGGTGAGGAAAGCAGCGAAGCACATGATTCGGCCATTACGGAAACGAAATCACACAGAAAAACCGAGCGCTGCAGTCGTGTTGCCAGCGGATGTACGCGTTTTCTCCAAACCACATGCATTTACATATATTAATAAAAACATAAACTTCAGATATTTAATTCCTTTTGTTGCAAATCATTCTCAGCAGTACACATCTTGAATTTTGTGCAATGTTTACGCACAATACAGTTATTTTAAAGAAATTACTTTTGCGAACTACTTTGTGGCGCGTAGGAATGCTCTTCTCGAAGTTGCGAACCGTCCCTCAGCCTTTGGCTGCGCTCGGACGGAAGCTGAAACGAAGTATAGTGGCAGGGCAGACTCATGATGTTTTGAGCGAAAGCGGAGGATTACACGACTGCGATCGTTCAAATTTCGCTCAAAAGTCACGATGTGCTCGGAAAAGAGTTGATCCGTATTAAGTATCGTTGAAAAGTGACGTGTCTTCGTCTTTCTTACGTGTCGTGTAGTGTAGCGGTCAGAACAGTCATACCGCAACACCGCTAAAAGTAAAAGAAGCCTAGAACTACTTTTTGTCGCGGACAGCGCTGTTGTGGCAGTAACGGTGACTTGCTAGGACACTTTTATTGGGTTGCTGGGGCCGCAGCTTCCAAACTACGCCTATTTATCGCGAAACGGAGTATAGAACATTTCACTAATGCAACACAATTGCCTAGCAATCTGCCATATTTTTTTGTTTTTTAGGTCTAAGCATATTTTGATTTTGTCATTCACCAAGCTCCCTCCGACGATTGGAACGATTCACACTTCCAAGTGCTTATCGGGAAAGTTGACGCACCAGATTTCTTAAAATACAAGGACTCACTTTAAACCCTCCAAGTAAAAATCAGCAGAACCCATCCTTTGGGAATGATTATCTACGTTAATGCGAATAGCATCAAACGGTGCGGAGTTATGCGCGTTCGTCAGGTGGCCGGCACACTCTAGATACGCCAGCCCACTCTTGAGGCGATTCTAAATTTGTTGACACTTTCACAGCCCTGCGCACGATCTCCGCAGCCCAGCACGTGCGTTTGTGTCACTTAGGAAGGCGAGCAAAGCACGCGCCATACGCACAAACACTCAAAATGGTACCGACCAGACTTTCTGGCGTCTCAGCTTAGTCTCAACCAGCGGTACTCTAAACGGTTGTTTATATCTTTACCATAGGACGCGCTTGACAGCGCTGTCACAGCTACCGGTGCGCGCGCGTTCCATGCACGAGGGCTCATTCCGCTCTCGTGAGGCTGAGCACGGCCGCTAGCTCACCCTCTCCCGCGCTCGGGAGAGGTGATGTAGCGGCCGTGCTCAGCCTCACGAGAGCGGAATGAGCCCTCGTGCATGGAACGCGCGCGCACCGGTAGCTGTGACAGCGCTGTAAAGCGCGTCCTATGGTAAAGATATAAACAACCGTTTAGAGTGCGTTGAATGACTGCCTTCATAGCTCTGGAGAAAGAAGAAGACGCCGTTTCGAACGGACGCGTTTTCATGCTCTCCGCTGCAAATCAACAATCGGCCTCAGGCCGAGGAAACCCTTCTCCTTCTGGTTCATATGCTAACAACGACTTTCAAAAGATGCAACCGGACAACGCTGCAGCCGCACCCGCGGCCCCAGGAAAAAGCCAAGCTCAGGCGACAAGCCAAGATGAGTATCGAATCTTACTTCCACGGTTTCCTCCGGGAGCTTGTGCATCAATTCTGTTTTTCTTCATGCCGACATGTCGGGCAGGCCCTACCGTGCAATTGATTTTCGCGACGGACTCAAAGACGCCATCGATCTCCGTGAAGTGTTGTCCCTTGGACAGTTCCAAATGAGCCACGTTTGGATGGCTACGCTAGTGAGTTCTGAAGCCGCGGAGAAGCTGAAAGCAGCAAAAGAACTGACGGTGAAGGGCAAAAAGTGCATGGTCATCGACCCGAACTCAAAAGACGTTAAGCTCAAGCTGCTCTGGCTTCCGTCGTACCTAGAAGATAAAAAGATTGCCGAAGCATTGTCGCCATTTGGAACCGTGCGTAGCGTCTCGAGGGAAAAGTGGCGCGTGCCCGGGATGGAAAACATGGAAACGCTGAACAGAGAGGTCTGTCTGACTCTTCATGACATGGCGACATCGGAAGATATTCCCCATCTGCTCAGAGTTGCAGGTATACAGTCCCTTCTGGTCATGTCCGGGCGACCACCCTTGTGTCTGAGATGCAAGAAAGTTGGTCACATACGGAGGCAGTGTCGCACCCCAAAGTGTGCGCGTTGCAACAGATTCGGACACGAAAGTGACGAGTGCTACTCCAGCTATGCAGCCGTGCTACGGGGCTCTGGCACAGAACCAGATGCCAACCAAGAGTTCATGGATATCTCCGAGGTCGTGGACGCCACTGGAGAGGTTCTCCCAACTCAAGCCGGGTCTGCAGACTCCGGACCTCCTATTTCCGATAAGAACGAAAGTCCAGCTGTTAAGGAAGTCTCGGAAACACCACAAACCAGCTCGGAGACAGAGAATGAAGGTAAAGACTCACAGGAAAGCAAGGACAAAGAAACCCCGCGACCACGGAAGTCAACTCAGCAGCCTGCAGACCTTGCTGAGAAGCCGACGACATCAGAAGGCAACGACGACCTACCGGACTCAATGGATGTGACCAGAAGCAGTTCCAAGGACATTAACGACACCAAACGAAAACAAGATGCG